>JANSMH010000346.1:0-23637 GCA_029299595.1 Grosmannia serpens
TTTGAAGGATTTCTTTCCCCCTCCTTAGCTTGCGGCGGCTATGGGGTTGTAGCTTGGACGTGCGTTATATTGGCCGTAGAATTGAACTCGACCGGCATGCTGGCTTCGGAATGCTGCAGCTTCTGTGCTGGTGCAGCTCCTGGACGGAGACGGGTGCGAACGTCGGCAATGGCAGGTTGGACGGGGCGGGAGGCGGCTGCGAAGAAGGGGGGAGGGAAAGGAGATGAGCAGTAATCTAGATACGCAACAAGTCGGGTTTTGCTGGCCGTTCTGGATTCGGCGAGAGTTCTCGGCCCCCGGTCAGACCACGTGACTCTGCCAGGGAGGGGAAGGCGCACAGAGGGAGGGCGCGCAAGCAGGGCGCGCAGAAGGGGGGCGCGCAAAGAGAGAGGCCTTACAGCGAAGCAGACACGCGGCGCCCGTCGACCGTTTCCGGAAGCAGGCGGGCGAGAGAGGGAGAGGAGCAGAGAGCTAGCGACCGGTTGGCGGGTTGGGGGGGACAGTCGTGCGGTGCGTTTTGCCAGGGATAATTGGCCTGCAGAGACGACGGGGACAGATAAGAGCACGGGGCTGAGAGATATGGGCGGAGCGGGGCAGCAGGAACGGCCAGACAGGAGCGAGGACCGAGTCCGAGACGGGACGGATGCTGAGAGGAACAAGGGCAGCAGGGCAAGGCGGACGACAGGGGAAGCCGAAAAGCAGCAGATGACGAATGCGTTCCAGAAGCCCAGAAGCAATACAACACAGCGATGCCCCGATAAGTGGGGCGCTGTGCAGCGAGGCCTTCTGACTGGCGGAGAGCGCTGCACGAGCTGTGGGAGGAAGGAGCACGCCGCCTGGCACGTGCCTGGAGGACTTTGGGGGGGAGCCTTGTAGGCTGCGGGGAGGAGACAGTGAGGAGAGGGGTTTGCAGTGGACTGAACAAACAACCAATTCCTGACTGCCTTCCGACTGCCTCCTGACGGCCTTTTCACGACGGCATCAGCCATGGCCACCGCCGCGCACTGTCTCTTCTGCTTCGAGACGCTGGCGGCCAGGCTGGAGGGGCGTGCGGCCCCCGACCTGGACGCCGTGCAGCAGTCCTATGCCGCCTATCTCGAGGCTGCCGGGCGATCGGCAGAGGCGTCGTCGGCGTCGGCATCGTCGTCGGCCACCCTGCCACCACCGCCCCCGTCTCCCCTGTTTGTCACGTGGAACACGACCGAGGGCTTTCCCGACGCGGCCGCGGCCGCCGACGCCGACGCGGCCGACGAGACCACGCACGAGCTGCGCGGCTGCATCGGCACGTTTGCCCCCCAGCCGCTGGCCGACGGCCTCGCCACGTACGCGCTGACGGCGGCGCTGGACGACAGCCGGTTCCGGCCGGTGGCGGCGCGCGAGCTGCCGCGGCTGCGCGTGGCCGTCACGCTGCTGACCGACTTTGAGCCCGCGGCCGACGCGCTCGACTGGACCGTCGGCACCCACGGCCTGCGCATCGCCTTTGCCGCCGGCGGCCGCCGCTACGGCGCCACGTACCTGCCCGACGTCGCGCGCGAGCAGGGCTGGTCCAAGGAGGAGACGCTGGTCAGCCTGATGCGCAAGGCCGGCTGGACGGGGCGGCCGGGGCAGTGGCGGGAGGTCGCCCTGGAGGTGACGCGGTACCAGGGGAAGAAGCACAGTCTGGGGTATGGAGAGTATCGGCGATGGCGAGAGTGGGTGGAGGGGGGGGTGGAGGGGGGGAGAGGGTAGGGGGGGAGGGAGAGGAGAGGAGGGGGAGAGGGAGAGAGAAGGAGAGGAGAGGGTGGGAGGTCTGCAGGGGGAGGGAGAGGAGAGGGAGAGATGGTGAGAAAAGGGTTCGCGGAGAGTTCGCAGAGAGTTCGCAGAGAGTTCGCAGAGAAAACGGTTCCCAGAGGTTCCCAGAGGTTCCCAGAGAAAACGGTTCCCAGACGTTAACAGAGAAGCTACACATCACAAACCAACAGCCAACCACACAACTCATACATTCTAAAACTTAGACCGTACCCTAAACACACTGACATGCCTCCAGTCGCCATACACATACAGTACCAAACGCCTCGCCCAGACTCCGCTTAGAAGCACCCTTGCCCTTTTCTCGCCCCCCCCCCTCGTCGGCTTCGTTTTTGTTCGTTTCTCATCTGCCGTGGCCATGGCCGTGGCTGTGCCACACCTCCCCAGCCTCACCAGCACCGCAGCTGCTTCCAGAACCCACGACTGCCGGCGTCGCGGCCGACACGGTCGCCCTGGATGCGCGGGCCACGCATGCCGACGGCCCCGAGCTTCTCGTCGGCACCGCCACCACCGCCACTGCCACTGCCACTGCCACTGCCACTGCCACCACCGCCATTGCCACTGCCACCACTGCCACTGCCGCTGCCGCTGCCGCTGCCGCCAAAGCCCGACATGCTGGAGCGGCTGCCGGGCAGCGGGCTGAGCGGCTTGGTCATGCCGCGACGGTCGAGATGGCCGTGGTCGGTGACGCCGAGCGCGGCCAGGCGCCGGGCCTCCATGACGCGGCGCACGAGGAGGGCAAAGGTCTCCTCGATGTTGACCTCGAGGCGGGCGCTGGTCTCCATGAAGCCGCAGCCGCGGCGCCGCGCCCAGTCGAGCCCGCGGGCGGCCGGCACCTGGCGGCTCTCCTGCAGGTCGCACTTGTTGCCGGCGACGATCTTGACGGGCGCGACGGTGCGCGCGCCGCTGCCAAAGGTGTCCTCGGCCGGCAGCACGGCGGCGGCGGCCGTGCCGCGCACGCGGGCGGCGTTGTCCAGGCGCGTCTCGGCCTCCATGTCGATCAGGTCGTTGAAGTACTGCAGCGCGTCGAGCGAGTCGAGCGCCGTGATGTCGTAGACGAGCAGGAAGGCGTCGGCGCCCAGGTTCGACGACGCCCACATGCCGCGGTACTCCTCCTGGCCGGCCGTGTCCGTCAGGCTGAGGTGGTACGTGGCGCCGTCGATGCGCCGCGTCACGCTGTAGCTGTCCTCGATGGTCGGGTCGTACTCGGACGTCCACTGCGACCGCACCAGCCGCAGCGTGATCGACGACTTGCCGCAGCCGCCGTCGCCGCAGATCGTGATGGAGATCGGGATGGGCGGCTGGTTGCGGGAGCCGCTCTGGGAGTGAGGCATCGCGGGGGGGAGGTAGGTGGACGTGTTGAGGGCAGGGGATGATGGCTGTTGAGAGCAGGGGATGATGGTAGTCTGATAGGTTGGCGATGTCGTAGAGTCGAGAGGCGAGAAGCACGAGACGGACAGACGAGACAGGCAGACGAGACGAGTGACAACGACGACGACGACGACGACGACAATGGAACGATCGACCAGACAGTCTTCACCTCGATCGACTCGACTCACCTCGACTCGCCTCGACCCAATCTCAACCAATCCCAGCTCGATCGATTCTGCAGCAGTCGTTTGCGGGGAACAAGGCTGCTAAAGGCTCTGTGGCGACTGCTACCAGACTGCTACCAGACTGCTACCGACTGCTGTGCTCTCTCTGCGGCCAATGGACCAGAGGCAGACGAATCCACCGGCTCAGGCGATACAGCGCCTCATATACTCGGCCTCCCAGCGCCCTCGGACGGCAAGACGGCCAACCGGCGAGACAGAGGAGAGACCGGCAGAAAGCAAGGGCTGCCAGGAATGAACTGCTTCGCGGCAGCAACGCAGGCGCAAGGAGGAAGGGGCTAGGCGAAACAGGAAGGCAGGCAGACCGAACGACGGACAGAGGGAAGCCGCGAGAGAGGGAAGGAGGGAAGGAGGGAAGGAGGGAAGGAAGAAAAGAAGAAAAGAAAGAAGAAGAACGAAGCACGGAAGGCGAGCGCGAGACAGCAGCCACTCAAGGGGGGGAAAACCACCAGAAGAAGCAAAATAGGAGCAGGAAAATCCCAAAAAGAACCACTGCTGCTAGCGGGGCTAAAACACACTGCTCACGATCTAGACGCGGCCCTGTCTCGTTTGCTCTTTCTGCTTTGGGAGACAAGTGCACACGCGGCAGGAACGACCGCCGCAGAATGGCAGAATGGCAGAATGGCAGAATAGCAGAATGGCGAAATGGCAGAAATGGCTACACGGCCCCAAACGGCGTCGCCGTGCCTCTTTAAGGCCTCCTCCCTCTCCTCTCCTCCCCATCACACTCACCTGCCCATCCAGCTTCCCGCAGGACGTTACCCCTGCAGCATCGCAGCCCCCCTATTCTGCTTTCCGCTGGCGTTGCATCAGCCAGGCCTGGGCTGTCGACGCTAGGCTCGTCCGAGCCACGGCCACCCAGAAAGGACTGTTACATGTCGAAAGGTCTGGACGGACGCATTTCCCTACAAAATACGAAGGCAGGACAGGGCGCCTTGCTTATCGGCCTCGCCCCTTTTGGGGGGGGGGGGGCTGCCTCCCCTTCTTTTTTCTCTCTCGCAAGCCCGGAATTCCATGTGCCGCGCGACCACGCGACCTGTCACTCGGACATTGCCAATGCAGACTTGCCGATCTCTGCAAAAAGGGCCAAAAAGGAAGCTGGCCTGCGCGCGGTGGATGGAGCCAGTGACAGTGGCAGCAGAAAGAGTGGGCAGAGAGCAGATGAGCAGCGTGGCCAGAGCGCGCCAGAGGAGAGTGGCAGAAGTGCCAGAGCAGAGGGTGGCCAGAGCGCCAGTGACAGAGCAAGTGGCCAGAGCGACAGAGGAGAGCAGCGAGTGGCCTGAGCGCCGGCGACAGCGACAGCGACAGCGACAGCGACAGCGACAGCGACAGCGACAGAGCAAGGCAGAGCGCCAGCCCACCAGTGCGGACTTCCATCACATGGGGGACACCGAAGCTGGACGCCAACAGCCACCGCCTTCAGAAGTCCGAGCACGTTGACATCCGGACAGCCTTGTGCCCAAAACATGCGCTCCTGTCCCGGGTGCACGGCCCTTTCTTTTTGCCTGGTGGATAGGCAGAACGCAAAGCGGGCTGCTGCTTTCCGACGGGCGTGGCGGTCGGCGACGCCTATGGGTGGGTGGGTGCCGCTGGCGCTGTGCAGAATCGCATCGCATCTCCGTTTGCAACGTCATCGCTCCATCCTTGGCGATCCTGCCTGGCTTCGCCCCAAAGAGCAATCGCTGACAGACATCGTGGCCCATGGCTCAAGCCAAGCGCCTCGCTTCCGATCTCGGCCTAACCTGTATTGCGCCATTCCAGCGACCACCACATGGCCTCGGGCGAATTCCCCCCGCATTGAGCTCTATCCGGCTTATACGCGCCCTACCAGCCGTGAACCTCCTTCCATTGGCTGCCGCTGATGTGATTTGCACCTTCGGGGATTGCAAATTGAGCCACGAAATGGCCTGGCCCGGTTTTGCCAGCCCGCTGGCCGCGACCATGGACGAAAAATTCCTTCCAAAAAGACGGGGAAAGTGGGACGACTCGCAAAGACCTGTGGCCGACTGACCGGCCGAGCACGGATATTCTGGCCTTCACAGGTCAACAGCTGCGGAAATGGCGGTCATCGGCAGAGAGGTCAACGGCGCAGCGAACGGCGCGGCCAGGCCGGCACCTGCAGCAGTTCCGAACCGGGCTGCAGAGGTGTCTGAGGTGGGTTCCGGGTGGTGACACCGCTGGGGCAGACGGATGCTGACGGCCCAGCTCATCGATGCCGTCAAGGCACTCGTTGTGCCCTTCATTGACGACGCCGACAAGGCGTTCCCGGAGCGGGCACAGGGCGGGCCGACCGCGACATCGTCCTCGGACCTGCCGGCTCGCACCGCCCTGGTAGAGCCGCTGAGCCCGCCGGACGTGGTGGCCCGGCTCCGGCTGAGCCTTCCCGAGGGCGCTGGAGGCGGCCGGGATGCACTGCTCGAAACGGTGAGGCGTGTCCTCGCCCTGAGCGTCAACACGTGGGACCAGGGCTTCCTCGACAAGCTGTACGCAAGCACAACGCCCGTGGGCGTGGCTGCCGCGCTGGTGCTGTCCGTGCTCAACACCAACGTGCACGTGTTCCAGGTGTCGCCAGCCCTGTCGGTGATCGAGAAGACCACGGCGCGGGCACTGGCGAGGCGGTTCGGCTTCGCCGGGCCCCACGCCGGCGGCATCACCTGTGCCGGTGGCAGCGCGTCCAACTTCACGTCGCTGATTGTGGCGCGCAACACGCTGTTTCCCGGGACGAAGCAAGACGGCAACGGTGCCGGGCGCCGCTTTGCGCTCTTCACCAGCCAGCACGGCCACTACTCCGTCGAGAAGGCGGCACAGGCAGCCGGGCTGGGGTCCGGGGCCGTCTGGACGGTCGCCGTGGACCCGCGGGGGAGCATGGTCGCCTCGGACCTGGAAGCGCGCATCGTGGCGGCCAAGGCGGCCGGGTTCACGCCGCTGTACATCAACGCGACGGCGGGCACGACGGTGATGGGGTCGTACGACCCGTTCGAGGCCATCTCGGCCATTGCCAAGACGCACGGCCTGTGGCTGCACATTGACGGCAGCTGGGGCGGGCCGGCCATCTTCTCGGCCCAGCAGCGGCACAAGCTGCGGGGGTCGCATCTGGCCGACTCGCTGACGGCCAACCCGCACAAGATGATGAACGTGCCGACGACGTGCTCGTTTCTGCTGGGGCCCGACCTGCGGGTGTTCCACCGGGCCAACACGCTGCCGGCGGGATACCTGTTCCACGACGAGGGTGACGAGCTGAAGAAAGAGAAAGGGGAAGACGACGACAACGACGACAACGACGACAACGACGACGACACCGAGGTGTGGGACTTGGCCGATCTGACGCTGCAGTGTGGCCGACACGCCGACAGCTTCAAGCTCGCCCTGGCGTGGGTGTACGAGGGAGCAGCCGGCTTCGAGCGGCAGGTGGACCACTCGTTTGCCATGGCGGCATTTCTGGCGCAGAAGATCGCACAGCGGCCAGATCTGTTCGTGCTGGTGTCGACCAACCCGCCGCCGTGTCTGCAGGTGTGCTTCTACTACGGCCAGGACGGAAAGGCAGACGCGAACAGCCATGTCAACACCCGGCGGACAAGCGCGGCGGCCAGGCTGCTGGTGCGTCGCGGGTACATGGTGGACTTTGCGCCGGGGCCCCACGGCAGCTTCTTCCGGGCGGTGATGAACTGGCAGACGCGGCCGGGGACGGTGGAGGGACTCGTGAAGGCGCTCGAGGCGGTGCGAGGGGAGGTTGACTGAGGATGGGGGAAGCTGAAAAGGCGATGAGGCTGAATGGATGGTTACAAGGATGGGTGATACAAAAAGGATGGGCACATCGGGGCTGGAAGGAATACAAGGTTCTCAATTCCGACAGGTATTGTATTATACAGAAGGTTGGATTCACGAGAACTGAATTGTTACGGGACGGCCAGGCTAGTCATGAGAGAGTATCATAAACGGGCATACGGATCCAATGAGGCACTTGGCACGTGACTGAGTAGGTGGCAGGAGATCATGAACAAGGAGCCTGCAGGCGGTGTTGCGGAGAGACCGCTGACTTTTGGGTCCATTAGTTCTCGTAGAAGGGCATCCCACGTGACTTCAGGCGGTGTACACGATACGATAAGATAGCGTTTTCTGCCGGGTTTCTACTTTTTTTTTTTATACTGCCAGTATTTTCGCTGTTCAATTGTAAGGCAGCAAATTCTGCCACACGCAACCAGCCATGGCCAAGCAGCGCAAATCCAAGCGACAGCTCGTGCGAGACGAGCGGCGCAAGAAGAAGCGCGAGCACGACGCGCAGGACGAGGAGGAGCGGGAGGACACGCGGGACGCGAAGCGGCAGCGGGTGCAGGAGGACGGCAGCGGTGGCCAGCTGTACTATGAGGACGACGGCGGCTTCCAGGGCGGCTTCCAGGGCGGCTTCCAGGGCGGCTTCCAGGGCGACTTCCAGGGTGGCGGCGGCGGCTTCCACGGCGGCCCCCCGCAAGAGCACGGCGGCGGCGGGGATCCGCGCGAGTTCTTTGGGCTGCTGAGCGAGGCGGAGCAGGAGTATTTCCGGCGGGCGGACGAGCTGCTGGAGCTCAACGAGTTTGCGACGGCGGCCGAGCGGCGCGTGTTTCTGGCCAACGTGTTCCGCGAGGCGCGCGGCAAGGAGCTCAAGCTGGCGAGCAGCCAGTCGTGCTCGCGGCTGATGGAGCGGCTGATGCAGCTGGCGACGACGCGCCAGAAGAAGCGGCTGTTCCGCGCCTTTTCCGGCCACGTGCTGACGCTGGCGACCCATCGCTTTGCCGGCCACTGCTGCGAGCAGCTGTTTCTGCAGTCGGCCGGGGCCGTCGGCCGGGACGGCGTCGAGGGCGCCGGCAAGGACGGGGCCGATGCAGACGAGGCCGACGCAGACGAGGCCGACGACAACAACGACGACAACGACGCGGGCGACGACGCCAACGCCACCATGGAGCAGCTCTTCCTGCTGGTGCTCGCCGAGCTCGAGCCCCACGTGGCCGTCCTGCTGACCGACCGCTTCGGCTCCCACGCGCTGCGCGTGCTGCTGGTCGTGCTGGCCGGCCGCCCGCTGGACGAGCTGGCCACGCGGACGATGCTGCGCAGCCGCCGCAAGGAGGTCGTCACCGTGGCCGGCGAGGAGGCGCGTCGGCGGGCGGCCAGCGACGGTGCTGCCGCCGCCACAGAAGCAGCCACGTCCCCGTCGACTGCCCGCGCCGTCCCGCCGTCCTTTGCGGCTGCCGTGCGCAGGATCCTCGCCGACGTCGTCGCCGCCCTCGACCCGGCCGCCCTGCGCGTGCTGGCGACACACCCGACCGGCAACCCGGTGCTGCAGCTGCTGCTGGAGCTGGAGATGGGCGCGGGCAAGAAGGCCAAGGACGGCAAGGACGGCAAGGACGGCAAGGCCGCCCGGACGGACGCCGACACCAAGACCCCCGAGCAGGACACCGTGCTCGGCCGCCTCCTGCCCGGCGCGCCGGCCTCGCTGTCCGACCCGCAGTCGCCGGCCGCCGAGCTCGTCCGCACGCTCGTCTACGACCGCATCGGCTCGCGCCTGCTGGAGACGCTGGTGACGGGCAGCCCCGGACGGCTGTTCAAGGCCCTGTACGCGAGCACGTTTGCCGCCCGCGCCGACGACGACGGCGCCGAGGACGACGACGGCGCTGCCGTGGCTGCGCCCACCTCCTTCTCCCGGCCCATGGCCGTCTACCTGCGCAACGACGTCGCCTGCTATCCGGCCATGCGCGTGCTGGAGCGGCTGGGTCGTGACGAGCTGGTTTCCGTGCTCCGGCACCAGATCCTGGCGCCGCCCTCGCCCGCCGCCCTGTCCGGCCGCACCGCCGCGCCCGCCGCCGTCGTGGCCCAGCTGGTCGAGCGCCGGCGCTTCAGCGTGCTGCGGACCCTGTTTGTGCGCTGCCACGTCCGCGCCGTCGACGCCGCCGTCGTGCGCCAGCTGGTCGAGGCCCTGCGCCAGGCCGTCGGCGCCGAGCGCCACAGCGACGCCGCCCAGCTGGTGGTGCGGCTGTGTCTGGGGGGGGACCCGCACGAGGAGAGCCCGGAGGACCCGAAGGAGAGGCCCCGGGTGGCCGACCCCAAGGACGAGAAGAGGGAGGCCGCGGCCGTCGCCCACGGCTGTCTCCTGGTGGCGGCCATGCAGGCCATTGCCGGCCCGCCGGCCCAGGCCGTGCAGAAGTCGCTCCTGGCCCTGTCGGCCGAGCAGCTGACGCGTCTGGCCACGGCCACGACGGCCTCGGCCGCCATTGTCATTGCCGCCATTGCCGCCACCGGCAGCGACGGCCAGGGACCCGGAAAAGGACCCGGAAAAGGACCCGGACAAGGACCCGGGCCCGCCGTCGCCCACACCCACAGCCGCAGTGCCGTGCCGGTGGTCAAGCAGCTGGTGGCCCGGCTGGTGCCGGCCTACCTGCAGCTGGCAACGTCGCCGGCCGGCCACGCCGTGCTGGTGGCCATCGTGCAGCGGCCGTCGCGCGTCGGCGAGGCCTCGGCCGGCGCCTCGGCCGCCCACCTCGAGCTGCCCTTCCACCTCAAGGAGGCCTTTGTGTCGCAGCTGTCGGCCCACGAGGACGCGCTGCGGGCGTGCTGGCCCGGCCGCGTCGTGTGGCGCGCCTGGCGCATTGATCTGTGGCGCAGCCGCCGTGCCGACTGGATCCGCTGGAGCAAGGCGGGCGAGCCGGAAGGGCTGCAGAAGGCGACGGCACCGGTGTCGGCGGCGGCGTGGAGTCGTGGAGCAGAGAGGAAGGAGGAGGAGAGGGGGGAGGGGGAGGAGGGGAGGGAGGGGGAGGAGGGGAGGGAGGGGGAGGAGGCGGTGGAAGATGTCGAGATGGGAGAGGGGGATGGGGAGGAGAAGGAGAAGGCTGAAAAGACAGAAGGAAAGGAGGAGAAGAAGGAGAAGAAAGAAAAGAAGGAAAAGATGGAAAAGAAGGAAAAGAAGGAAAAGAGGGAAAAGAAAGACAAAAAGGACAAGTCGGAGAAAAAGGAGAAAAAAGAAAAGAAGGCCAGGAACACAGGAGACGACGGAGACGGAGAATCGGCATAGAGCAGATAGACCGAGAACCAAGCATGACTCGGTAAAAATACCAATAATCCCATCGCCAGCAGATGCTGTCATTATCTGTCGATCTGAATCCGTTTGTCTTGGGAAAGAGCGACCCGTCTTGGGCAGGAGCGGTCCTGGGCAGCTTCCCGTAATAGAAATAATCGAAGTGAAGTCTCTGCCCAGATCAACCACCACTCCCAAACTCTCATTTCCAAAACATCCAGAACTCTACAGACAGATGCTCCGAACTGACAGAGGCTGGCCATCAATGAAAGCGACTGGTTCTGTGATTATTTATAATTTGCATTTCCTATTGAATACCAAAGTTACTTATTACAATCATTCATTGTACAGTTCCTATTTATCTTTCCTTTCCTTTCCCTTGACCATTTCCTGTACCTGATCCGAAGCAACGCTTTACATTCTGGTTTCCATTCTCGTTTCTCATTCCTCAATACACAGATAGGCGAACAAAGACAGGCAAAACAAGGGGCTGCCAAACAAGAGACAGACGAAACAAAAGCCTGTCAAACAAAAGACTGCGAGTAATGCGACAGTCGAAGAATTCAACCGCTCCAATCACTGCACTAACCATCAATACCCAGGCGTAGAGCGCCGGCCAGACTAAAACTCGGTGTCTGTCTGCTCAGCGGGCTGTTCCATGGTCGCGAACCATTGCTCGGTCCACTGATCAAGGTCCAGTCCGTCCGTTGCAGAGTAAATTTCCGGGAAATCTGGCAAGGGGGTTTCCGGGGACGTTGGCTCGGACGACTGGGGAGTCGACGAGAAGGACAGCTGGGGAGTCGACAGGAGAGGCAGCTGCGGAGACTGCTGGGTTTGCGATTGGGGAGGCTCCTGCTCGAACTGCAACCAGGCCGAGAAGAGGTCATCGCGGTCGTCCATCAGCCGAAAGAAAGGCTCGTCTTCCTGCAGCAGGTTGCCCAGTGGGATCTCTTCCTGTGCCTCTTGAGCTTGCTCGGAGGGAGTTTGCGTCTCAGGAAGAAGCTGCTGGGGCTGCTGGGGCTGCTGCTCAGGCAGCTGTGGCTGGGGCAGAAGCTGCATTTCCGAGTGCTGATCAGTCTGCTGAAGAGTCACTTGCTCTGGGCCGACTAACGGCGGCTGCTGGGGTTGCTGCTGATCCAACTGCTGGCCAGACTGCTGGCGAGACAGTTGCTCCGCGAGGTTAAACTCGAGCTCCTGCTGGAGTTGCTGCGAGGAAAGCTGTGGCTGGGCATATTGCGGCAGGCTATCGTACAGCTGCTGCTGTGGTTGCAGCTGTGGTTGCAGCTGAGGTTGCTGCTGAGGTTGCTGCAGGGGCTGCAGGAACGGCTGCTGAGGCTGCTGCAGGGACAGCTGTGCCCGGGGGAACAGCTGCTGCTGGCCATACTGCTGCTGGTCATACTGCTGTAAGCCGAACTGCTCTGGTTGGCCACTAAACTGGATCTGCTGCAGGGGCTGCAGGGGCTGCAGGGGCTCCAGGGGCTGTATGGCCTGCAGAGGCTGCTGCAGGGGCAACTGTGCCTGGGGAAACTGCAGCTGGCTGCCAAAAAATTGCTGCTGTCCCCACTGCTGGTCCAACTGTAGGCCAGGCTCCTGGAAGTCCGACTGCACTAGGCCAGGGAACTGCTGTTGGTGCCAGAGCTGACTCAGCCCCTGAAGAACCGGATCTTGGGCAGTTCCTTGTGCCGGCTGTGGGCCCTGCTGACCCAGAGACATGGGCATGGCCCCCTCGTTTGCCAGAGGGTGAGCTATCACTTGAGGAGCCACCTGAGGAGCCATCTGAGGAGCCACCTGAGGGGCCGCCTGGGCGGCCACCTGGGCAGCCACCTGGGCAGTCACTTGAGGAGCTGCCTGAGTAACCGTCTGAGGAGAAGCCTGAGGGGCCACCTCGAAAGCCACCTGATGAGCCACCTGCAGATCCTGCTGAGAAGCCTGCTGAGTAACAGCTGGCAGAGCCTGTTGTGGCTGGGAAGGTGACTGATGGGCCTGGAGAGCCCGCGCCCTCCGTCTCTGTCGCCTTGCTGATATCACGTTCCTGACACTCGGCGGTGCCAGAGGTGCCAGCGGTGGCGACTGCTGCATGAGGAACACGCTGGGATTCTCCATGCTGAGTTTTTGCTGCAGGTCCGCAAACTGCTTATGGTCCAGGCTGAACATCTGCTGCCCGACCATGTGCTCGGGCAGGTCGTGCCTGCAGCGCTCAACCTCATGCTGTGGTAGACAGAGGATCATTGTCCTGAACTGGGCCTCGAACTCCACCTGGCACTGCCTTTCCAGGTTGGACGCCCTCACCTGCTCGGGAGTCGATCGCTCCCTGTAGTTGCGCATGTAGTGGCTCACAGTTAGTATGATCTCGTCGGTGAGGAAAAAGCCAACGCCGGTGAGAACCCTCTCAAGTGCAGATGCCTTTTCTGCCGACGTCTTGCATTCGAGGAAGGGCCGCTCGTGCACGCGGCGTGAGACAGACGTGAAAGCCCGTCTCTTGTTCTCGAGAACGCTGATAATACCTGCATATTCTTCAGGCGTCTGTGGGGACATTGTTAGCACTTGACAATTCTGTCGAATGCGAAAGCGAATCAAACAGTTACGTGCTTGATGGAAGGATATGTTCATACCTCTGTCACGAGATAATCGGGATCTCTATTCCTTGCTCTTTTAGGCATGGTGACGTTGTGTGAGTGAGTGTGTGATGGAATAAGGAAATATGTGGTGTGTATGAACGAGTGTATGAATGAGAGTGTATAAACAAGGTGTATGAACGAGAGTGTGTAAAAGTTTCCAAGACAGAACCTTGGATGGCTTTTGTAGCGACCGTGGACTAAACGTGAAGGTGAGATTGAGATGGAAGGAAGAAAGATAGAAGAAATAGAGTTTAAAGACAACCTACGATGGCGTTATATAGGCGTTGAGCCTATTGAACCAACGGACCAGTGAAGGAAAAATCTTCTTGGCCAAGGAAAGAACATACATAGAACCTTCCATATTGGGTATTACCCAACAGACATCGACATGGCGCAGGTGACGATAGCAGTATTGCTTAAAAGACGGGGGCGTGTGCTCTAAATGGAGTCATGGACTCAGCTGACTAGAGAGAAGAAAGGAGGACGCGTCTACCCAACGGACTAAAGCGCGGACATACGAGGAGGTGAGCCGAGGGAAGGGGAAGAGAGGACATTGTCCATCGTCCTTTCTCTCGGCAGCCCTATGCCATCCCCCATGTCCATTTGCACCCTTCAATATGATTGCTTCATCGCCGTGCTTTCCTATAGCCTTCTATTCGTTCTGGAAGTCGTCTGCCAGATCACCGGAGAACAGGGAACTCCTAGGAATACCTGAGAGCCCCAACCCCATGTATGTTATGGGAAGCTGACGTGATGACACATACAAAGAACGACGTTAAAACTCACAGCACCACCGGACAAGCTGAACTATTCTATCGCTGCTAAACTCGGCTCCGAGCACATATATGCTCGTCTAGAATGCACCGTGTGACGGCGCGACCAACAGGATGATATAGAATTCACAGACTTTAGATGGAGACGCCTATACGAAACCAACAGAAGGCAGTAGATGACAGGGAAACCTAGTAACAGGCGTGGTGCACAGTGCGGTATAAGGGAGCCACGGCTCTCCCAAGATCAAACTTTTACGACTTGGCAGTTGCAGACTCGTTTCGGAAATGAACTAACAGCGAAGGGTGGCTCCGGATTAGCTGATATACTTGGAAAGGGCCAAATGCGAACTGAGACCCCTTTCCAAGTGCTACGTGCATGTCTGCTTCGCCATAAATGCCACTCTCCAGCTAGCAGCAGGATCGGCAGGAAAGCCGTGGCAGGGATAGAGAGCTAGGCAGGGAACGGACCGGAATACCAGTCTACGAATATCTTCTGTAGGCTTCCGGTTGGGACAGCAGTGCTCATACTAAACCATTGGCCCTCGTATTAGTGTCTGATCTGTTCTCCATATTTCCGCCTGTCACTCGGTGCCCCATTTTTATCGTGTTGTTGGAACCTTAATTCGACGCCACTTGGAAGCTTCCATTGGAGACAGCACATGTGACCATTACCTAATGCACGTTCATTCTGACAGCATCGCTAGGAACGACACGGTTTACAGCCGTGCATCAACATGGCGCAAAGGGCAGGTACCTGATGAGGGCGTAGCAGCAACGGCATTGCCTATACGGCCGTGAAAACGCACATCTGCATCCGGTGGGATGCAGCCGTTTGTCGCTTTGAAACGGCACGCAAGACGGGTTGTGGAGGTTCCACAAGGGATGCACAGCTTCCCGGGATGTGGTCCCGCACACCGGATGCAAAGGAGTGAGGTGTGGCATGGCGGAAGCCGGACTTGATCACCAGCCCGGCTTTTGCTGTCCTCCATTTCGACCCACTCGTCACCAGTGGAGCTCCACGTCTTGTGGATAGTGGAGAGCGGGTGGTGTTTACGGAGTACTCTGTATATCTCGTGGAGGATGGCTAACTATTAGAAAGGAAGACGAAGCATACATGGAGAGCATACACGGGGGGCATGCAGAGACAGGGAACAAAGTGTGGAATCTGCTTGCATGCAGACAGGAGAGAGACGAGCACATACTGCCTGTGTAGGACGCAATAGAAGTCGCTTACACACAGATGTCCTAGTAGCAAATATCTTTATGTGAGCAACTTACGTTGCGTATTATTCCTCCAAATATGTAGTCTTATCACGCGCTGCAAGTCCGCTGACTAAGCGGACTGAGATCACGTGTGGATGACGTGGGACAGGCCATCGAGGGGAGCTTATTAATGAAAGAGAATTACGGAGTACTCCGTTTTAGGGGCATCGCATTGGCTCCCTTTCGGAATTATCGTTACTCCAAGAACAGCACAGTGCTGCAGCGACTGCAGCCATCCAGAAGTGTCCGGCCCATCTGTGCGCAATGCGTCTTTGGCCTCCGAGAAAGGAGCCCTGATAGGCCGGATCACCCTTTTGCAACGGGGCGGTACGGCTCTGTCCAATTTTGTTACTGCCACCAGCGTCCAGGGCTGGGAATAGCATGTCCGAAGAGCAGGCTGCCGGGACAGTAACGAGTGCTCTCGGCTGCCCAACTTCTCCCTGATCGGCGACCCAGGGCTGAGGGAGAGAACACAGTCAAGGGGACTACTCCGTCGACGGGGCTCGGGCTCGGCTCCATTGGTAGTCCGGATATTTCGGGGGAATGCAAAGCCCGGGGAATTTTGGGACAGACAGTATAAAGCCGACCTATGCGAATGGGCCGTCCATTTAGTTCTCGAACTACCAGGCCGGCCGAACGCGAACGAGCACCGACATACCAACCCTGACCGAACCAAAAATGGCGACCTACGACCCCGAGTACCTCAAGGCCATGGAGCCGATGCTGAAGGCCAAAGCCGCGCATCCGCTGCCGCCTCTGGGCAACAGCTACGAGATCCGGGCGCGGAGCAACAAGATGATGGGGGCGGCCTTGGCGGTCCCGTATCCGCCGGGCGTGACGGAGACGCGCATCGACGTGCCGGGACCGGACGGGCACACGGTGGCGGTGTACCGGTTTGCGACGGCCGAGCAGCTGGCCGGGCGCAGCGAGCCGGCGGTGGTGTTCGTGCACGGCGGCGGCATGGTGGCGGGCTCGGTGGCGCTGTACGCGGCGACGGTGGCGCGGCAGACGGCCGAGTTTGGCATCCAGCACTTTGCGGTGGACTACCGGCTGGCGCCGGACGTGACGGCCACGCAGATGCTGGAGGACTGCTACAGCGGGCTGGCGTACGTGTCGGCGCACGCGGCGGCGCTGGGCGTCGACGCGGCGCGCATCGGCATGGCGGGCGAGTCGGCGGGCGCCGGGCTGGCGACGGGCACGACGCTGATGGCGCGCGACCGCGGGCTGCAGCCGCCGCTGGCGAAGCTGCTGGCCGTCTACCCGATGCTGGACGACGCCACGGTCTCGCGCCACCCGCCGCCCGGCGCGCGCCACCCCGGGGCCAACACGGCCGACGACGGCTGGGCCAAGCGGCCGCTGCTCACGTGGAACACCGAGCAGAACGCCATGGGCTGGGCGTCGTACCTCGGCGTCGGCCGTCCCGGCCTCGACGGCCCGCTCGAGGCTGCCGCCGCCCTCGCCGCCGCCACCGCCGACCCCGACGCCCTGCCGCCCACCATCACGCCCTACTCGGTGCCCGCGCGCGCCCCGTCCCTCGTCGGCATGCCCAGCACCTACATGGACGTCGGCATGCTCGACCTCTTTGCCGAGGAGGTCGTGCAGTTTGCCGCCCGGCTGGCCCGCGACGGCGTCGACCTCGCCTTTCACGCCTTTCCCGGCCTGCCGCACGCCTTTGACGTCATGGCCCCCTCCATCACGGCCTCCCGGACCGCCCGCGAGCTGCAGAGGCGCGCCTACAACAGCTTCTGAGCCGGGGGGGGGGGGGCATTCTGCTGTGGGAATGTCACCTGACCAGCAGCTCCACGCGAATGGCTATTAATAAGCGTGGCGTTGCACACCGCTGGACGCAGTGCGACCCCGCGCCAGGGACCCTGTATTTTGTGCCAAAATAGAAGCGGCTGCGCCTGCAAGGCGCCACATTGCAGACAGAAATACAATAGTACGGAGGTTGGTGCTATTATTACCATGTACTCGTTTTGTGGGGCGTAAGCGGGAATGTGTGCTGCCGCAAGGAAAACAGCTCAATACGGCAAGCACGCTGCCGTGCAAGGAAGGGAAGGAGCAGACTACTGTGTGGGACGCATCCTTCGGGGAACTCGTCCAAGATTATTGTTTCCAGCCTTCTGACCCCTTCATTCTGCATCCATGAAACAAAACCCCACAGGTCTCGACAAGCTTTGCCAAGATGGCCGTGCTGCCCGTTCACAGGCCTCTCTTGGTCTGAAGCGGGGGACTATGCGCCCGCTCAGACGTTCATCTCATCTCGAACCCGTCTGCAGACACACTGAGACAGCACCGAAAAATCCTACAAAACATTCGTGTTCCAACAACAGGGAATCCAACAGGGAATCCATCCACCGTTCTGGCGCTCCGCCTCCCCGCCAGCTCAGCCGCATCCTCCCAAACGCCTGCTAATCCGAATACAGCCGTGCCCCCGCCCACCTCGTCCACTGCCCTGCCCTCCAACGGCGGCTGGGCCCCCTGGAGACGACCCCCAACACTGCACATTTCTCACTCGTCCCCGCCGACAGCCCAGCGACGAGATGGCGCGATCTGGCATGGGCGCCAGGGCTGAATGGTCCCAATGCTCGTGCAGGGCGTTATTGCCCTCTAGCTCTCATTTCCGTCAGCCAAGCCTCCGCCAGCACGGCTGACTCGGGCGCTCGTCTCGTGGTAAAAACCGTCTCTTGGGCGCTGTCATTTTCTCCTGCTCTTCCTACACAAAACATCCTGCAGAGCAAGTCCGCCATGCGACCGTGACCAGCACACACACGCACACCTGTTGAAGATCCCTCTCTCGCGCTTGGGCAGCAGCCGGCTTATCCGTCTTTCGCAGCCCGCCCGGTCGCCACCCGCACCCGCACCCGCACAACCTGCACAACCACAATGGTGTTCCACCGCGACCAGGCACAGTTTGAGCGCGCACGATGGCGCAAGGCATTCCTGTTCCCCCTGTGGCTTCTCCAGACGGCCACGCTGCTGGGCCTGATGGGCATCTTCTCGTACCGCCTCGCCGAGACCGTCGAGCACTACGAGGACGATGACAAGAACGGCAAGATGCCCGTGGTCGAGCTCGTGTATGTGTGCAGACCGGCAGCAAGCAAGATCTGCCTCCCTCCCCCCCCCCCTCTCTCTCTCTCTCTCTCGGACGCAGCGCTGACTTTGCAGATGGGAATGCACCAACGTCGGCTTCTCCTTGGTCTCTCTGATCCTCACCATCCTGGAGGTCTCCCGGCTCTTCTCCGAAACCCTCACGCCCTTCTTCCTGTTCGCCTCGCACGTCATCAAGATGACCTGCGCCTTTGCCATCCTCGGCCTCGACATTGTCGTGTACACACAGCGATCGGAAGGGGACTGGTCCACCATCGGCCTTGCCATTGACTCTGGCCTGCTGTGAGTTGCGAGAGAGAGAGGGGAACCTTCTTTCTGCACAGACGTGCATGCTGACAGCGCAGCCTATCCATGGTCATCCTCGGCATCTACTCGATTGTCCGGTTCAACCACGTGCGCGACGACGACGACATGCACCACCCGACAAACGTCAAGCCGTTTGGGTTCGGCAACGGCTACCGAGAGATTGAGATGGGCAACGTCGCTGGCGCCGACGTCTTCCCGCGCGCCAGCCCATACAACGACGTGGCCACAGAGTACTCGCCGCAGGGCGGCGCCGGCAGTCGATCGAGCCGCGACCGGTCGCTGTCGGCGGCGTCGCTGCCCCGGCATGACGTCGGGATGGAAGACGGGCGACGGGCGAGCTACAACCACGAGCGGGACACGCAGTTCGACGCGTACATATCGCGGGCGCCAGCGGCACTCAGCCACGACGACGTGGAGCACGCCATCAACACGGAGCTGTGGGGCAACATCGGCGGACACGCCAGCTACGCCAGCATCGACCGGTCGGGCAGCGTGGTCAGCTCCGGCATGGTGGTCAGCCGGCCGGTGCAGCCGCGCGTGGACGCTGCGAACCGCGCTGCCAGCTGGAGCGTCGAGCCCGGTCTCGCGAGCGTCCCCGAGAGCCTCCGCGTGCCGACGATCCACGAGGAGCACGTGTCGGACGAGGAGGAGGAGGAGGAGGAGGCGGCGGCTGTGGCAGGACAGGTGAAGCCCCAGGCCGTCAGCCGGGGCGAGAACCAGTCTCTGTTGCTGGGACACAGTCGGGATCTGAGCCGGGATGACGACGACGACGATGACCGAGTGGCCATACACCCGATTCCAGGGCCGGAGCCGGACCACAGTCATTACGGAGCGCGGCCGTGAGGGCAGGAGAGGTGTGTACGCGGAGGGATCATAATGTACGTGTCATGTCTATATGAAGGGCGTTTGGGGTTTGTATATACGATAGTCATGCAGAAAAAAGCTGCGTTTTCATGGCAAAGGGCGGTGTTGTGGGTGACAAATGCCAGCGTGCAGGGGATTCAGTGGATTCAGTGGATTCAGTGGAGTTTTCCCCCCCGCTGACAGTGGATTAGCAGGGAAGCCAACAGCGGGTCGGGCCTGGAAGAGAGAGAGACAGAGCAGAGAAGGGACTGGACGGGTTTGCGGGGAGGAAGCAGAAGCGCATTGTCTATCCTGTGAGGACGAGGCAGCCGTCTTGTTTCCGATTGGTGATGTCTGATTTCCGGTTTCCAGTGTCTGGTCTCTGCTGTTTGTGGTGGAAGCCAGACCGGCCAAGATGTGGGAGCCCCGCTGGAGGAGGGGTTCTTTTGGCATCCACAGCCGACAGAATTCGCGCAGAGTCTTCACCGACGAAGCAGTGGTGCAGCCGGGCCGATCGTTCTGGCGGTGTCTTGGAGGCGTCACCGGCGGCGTCTCCTGCTCGCACGCGCTCATCTCCGTCTGCCTGCAGATGATCGACTGTTCTTGGCTCTGGGCGAGCCGGCATCTGACTGTGAGCAGGCTCTTCTGATTGGTCTGTCGGTGCTGACTGTGAGCAGGCCTTTCTGATTGGTCTGTCGGTGCTGACTGTGAGCAGGCCTTTCTGATTGGCCCGTCGGTGCTGACACTGTGAGCAGGTCGCTGATTGGCCCGTCGGACTGTGCGCAGGCTGCTGATTGGCCCCGTCTGCGCTGCTGACAGCTGGCTGCCCCCCTCAGCCTTATGGGGCAGGAGCCAACGGTCAGAGGAGCGCCAAGAGGTCGTGTCGTGATCAGGCCAATCACAGCCACCACACCGCCACAGCTGCCGATGCACCGTTGGGCCTCGACAGGTCCGTCTTCCTCCTGGTCCCTTCCTGCTCCCTCCCGGTCCTTCCTCCTTCCTTCGTCCTCCTTCGTCCTTCTCCTTCGGCCTTCGGCCTCCCCCCTCTCACTCTTTCCTGGTGGGGAGCCAATTTCGCTCCATAAATATCCTGTCGTCTTCCTCCTCTTTCACAGTCCTCTCGTCTCCCTCCTCTTTCTCTCCTCTTTCTCTCATCTCCCTCCTCTCTTCTCACACACTCGTCCCTCATGGCTCCCATAGATCCGCAGCCCCAGCGCCGTCGAGAGGCCCCCCAGACGACGTCCTCTGCCGACGGCAATGCGCCCCAGGGCCACCCGCCATCGCTGCCGACGGACTGCTCCACGTCCTTTTACGCCTCCCAGATCGGCGGCAAGTCCGTCATCAACTACAGCTACACAGACCTTCCCGGACGGCTGATGGCGCAGGATGTCTACCAGTTCTTCCGTCTGGCCTGGGCGCTGCCCTACATTGTGTGGCCCACCACGCCCGCCGACTCGGGCCCCATGGCCGAGCTGGCCGTCACCTCGGGCAACCTCTACTGCCTGGCGGTCCACGGGCTGCTGATTGTGCTGCAGCTGGGGTTCATCCTGGGCGTGCTGCCGTCGGTGTTCTTCCTGCCGGTCTGGGCAGCGACTGCCATCATTGTCCTGTGTCTGGCCCTGAACCACGCCCTGTGCATGCTGCTCAACGGCAAGGGCATCGAGTACAATTCCAGCCCCGACTGTGCTCCTGTCCGTCCGGAGCACGCGCAGGAGCAGTGGATCTTCATCAACGGCGTCGCGGTTGGGTAGGTGACAGCGTGACAGCAGCATGTGCCATGCCTGGGAGCGCCGAAGCATGCTGACGGGCGGCCGTGCAGAAAGCACTGGATGCAGAACAACCTCGACAGGCTGGCCCTGACCTTTGGGCGCCCCATCTTGGGGGTCCACAACAAGACGTACGAGAGGCGCCCTTTCTTGCAGGAGTGGATTCGTGTTTTCTGACCCTCAGCACAGGAGCGGTGTCATCTTCGACGTGATTGAGTGTCTGGTCCAGCGCAACTTTGCCTATGCCACCAAGGACGTCCGGCGCGCCTACGCCATCATCAAGGAGAAGCTGTACCAGCCCGAGATGACCAAGGTCGTGCTCATCCTGCACTCGCAGGGAGGCATCGAGGGCGGCCTGGTGCTGGACTGGCTGCTGCAGGAGCTCCCGCAGGACCTGCTGGTCAAGCTGGAGGTGTACACCTTTGGGAACGCGGCCAACCACTGCAACAACCCGCACCACAGCATCGACGCACTACTGTCGGATGAGCGCACGACGGAGCCGCAGTCCGGCTCCGTCACGGCCCAGCAGCTGCTGAAGCTGCAGCGAGCGGGCGTGCCGACGGCGGGGCTGGCGGTCGAGACGGCCTCGAGCCAGCCGGCGACGCTCTCCCGGCGTGCCATTGGCCACATTGAGCACTACGCCCACACGACCGACTTTGTGGCCCTGTGGGGCGTGCTGCACTTTGTCAGCATGGCACGCAAGTCCGAGTCCATGCCGCGCTTCCTCGGCCGCGTCTTTGCGCGGACGTCTCCGCGAGGCGGCCACCAGCTGGTCCAGCACTACCTCGACGGCATGTTCCCGCTGGAAAAGGACGCCAAGACGGGCGCGTTCCGGGGCTGCGCCGAGACCAACGAGTTTGTGGAGAGCGACGTCGAGGTCGGGAGAGAGGGCGACGAGAGCGCGGACGTGCACGAGGCCTTTGAGCAGAGCTGGGTGGCCACGCTGAAGGAGGACAGCATCTGCGAGAAGGGCGGCCGTGGCGTCAGACACACGGAGATTTCGGCCGAGGTGAGGATCCACGCGTCGAGCCCGATTCTGGCCCGCCAGACGTCGCACCCGCGCCAGACCAAGGTCAAGGACGTCAGCCGGCTGTGGCTGTACCGGAACGGGAAGAGCCCAGACGACCGGCCGCGGGGCCTCGGCCGACTGGCGACGATGTAGGCAGGCAGGACGCAGGACTTAGTTTTGGATGTATTTGGATATATTTGGAGACAATCTCCGGGCCCTCACAATACAAACATACGCAAGCTTCTCAAGACGCACACACAAGGGAATGACAGCCACAGCCCACAGCAACGGGTCCATCCCGCTCTCTCACTGCTTGAACTCCACGTCACGGCGGAACGTCCACGTCGTGCCCGGGACCGGGTCGTAGCCCAGAACGCCGTCGACAAAAGCCAGGATGATGGCCGGGCTGATATCGACCTTGGCAGAAGTCAGCGTCAGGCGGTCGTTAAACGTGCCGCTGGCCCAGCACGACGGGCGGAGCTGGACGTCCACGGTGGGCGCCTGGGTCGAGTCGTCGTCGACGCGGCACCAGCGCGTGAGGTAGTCGCCGAGAAGCTGCAGCGACGGGCTGTGGCTGCACTGCACCTGGACATTGCCACAGCTGCGGGCGAGCACCGACAGGTAGTACGGTGGCCGGCAGAAGAGCGTCGCGGGCTGGGGGATGGAGGCGAGCGTCGGCAGATACCTGGATTTGGGAAACACGGCGGCAGCGGGCGCCGTCTTCTTGTCGACCACCACGGCCGAGCCGGTGGTCTGGTCAAAGTTGACGTCGGCCCAGTCGTCCGAGCCGCCCTCTCCGGCCAGCCGGTTTGTCAGGTCCTTGGGCTTCTCCTCGTCGAAGCAGCGCAGAATGTCGCCCTGGAACGCGGCAGCCAACACGCTGGCCTTGATGGAGCGCGCGTTGGGGACCCTGATGGTGAAGGCGGCCTGGCCGTCCGACCAGATCGTGCCGGCCGTCTTGGCGATCTGGGCGAGGGGGAGGGGGGAGGGATCAGCGAGAGAGTTGGGAGCTGCAAAAACAGGGGAGCCAAGAAGACGGACGACGCACCTCGATGAAGCACTGCAGCCGGAAGGACAGCCTCGTGCGGTCCTGCAGCATCTCCAGCCACCGGTGCTGGGCCGCGTCGGCATAGTCGGCGCCGGCCACCAGGCCCTTGAGCACCTTGAGCCACACGGCGACGCAGCTGCTGACGACGGCGACGAGGTCCTCGTGGTCCTCGTGCACGCGCTCGAGCTCGGCGAGCAGCTGCACCCACTCGGGCGCGACCAGCACCCCGCAGCCGAGCGTCTCCTCGAGCTCCTTGCGCGCCATCTGGACGCTCGCATCCTCGCGCTCCCAGAGCTCGCGGATGGCGAGCTGCAGCTTGAGCGGTCTGTCTCTGTGAGCGGTCTGCGTTCCTGCGTGTCTGTCTTGTCTCCTGTCTCGTCTCCTCGGTTGGGCTTCACGCACGCGGCAGCTCCTCGGCCATGTTCTCAAAGTACTTGTTGCCAAACTTGTCGACGCC
>JANSMH010000347.1:0-23450 GCA_029299595.1 Grosmannia serpens
CAACCAGCCCAAACCGACCGCACCCCCACGGCAGCCAAAAAACAACCAAAAACACACAGCGGGGGGGGGGGGGGGGGGGGGGGGGGGGGTGGGGGGGGGGAGGGGGGCGGAAGAGGGGGGGGGGGGGGGGGGGGGGGGGGGGGGGGGGGGGGGGGGAGGTGACGACTCCTTTTGCTGCCCGATGCTACGAGCGTGTGCGTGGTCGAGTCTCGTACGTGCCACTCGCCGGCGGGCGCGTGCTTATCATTGTGAGCTGCACGGCTGACTGTGGCTGCATCTGCGGAGGGAAAGGGGTCGCGTAGCGAGACGGGGAGAGCTGGGCTTTGCTCGCTTCTGTTAGCGCCTGATGGGCGGCCAATACGTGCCAGGGTTTGTCAGCACAGTACGAATAGTCAGGCAATAGCACGAGACGGTCAGGCGCAAAGGCAGAAAGGCAGAGAGAGAGAGCGCAGGCAGAACAGACAGGCCAGACAGACCAGAGAGCACGAGGTCTGCCGGTTGTCGTCATGAACCCGGAAGCGATCAGATCACTTGATCAGTCGCACCCCTGCTGGGAATGTGGTGATACTACGGTGCAGAGCAGCCTAGCAGCCCAGACCCCGAAGTCCGAAATATGCTACAGGGCATTCAGACACCAGACACAGGCGCTAGCGGTCGCCGTTTGGCTAGTCCCTGCCCGAAGGAGCAGCCATTCTCCGTAGCTGCAGGCAGAGGCGCGACGGCGATGGATTGGACTTTTGTTTTTTTCTTCTTCCCTTCAGTCCTGTGCCTGTGCTCGTACGAGTACATAGTATCTTGCTTTTCTCGGGACGGGGACGGCGATGCGGCGTTTGGGCGTACTCGTACAGTGTGCTCTGTGCTGTGTACGAGTACTCGTACTGTTTGCTTTTCCGGCATTGCCATTTTCGCTTTTCCCTGCCATTCTCGCTTTTCCGACTTTTGCATCCAATGGCGCATACTCCGTATGCCGGCTCGAGTTTGCGGCTAGACAGGAGGCCATGTCGCGCTCGAGCCTCCTGCCGCTGCTGCTCGCCCGACGGAATGCACGTCGTGGTATAACACAACAGCATGGGCTTCCGTTTGCGGCCTAGACGCTCACGCTCGCAGTAGCAGCCGTGCCAATCTTTTCTTGCTCGCATGCTCCCCGCCTCGTCTCGCAGATGCCCGTGCGGTATTTGTCTAAATATATCTGCGCGCATCGCCAGGCGGTTGGCAAAAAAGAAGAAGAAAAAAACAGGGACGACTGGGCCGACTGGGCCGACAATAGCGCCAACAAGCTGCAAGACGCAGAGTGCCATTTTGCCAATGCGTCGCAGTTGCGCCTCCCTCTATTTCTGGCTTCGGCCCGCTCAGCGAGAAGGGCAAAAAGAAACGGCGGCGTGTTGGAAAAAGAAAAGGCCGACCGAGAGAACGACGGCCCGGCGTGGCACATATCTACTATGTATCGCTGAGCCTTTTGTGTCGCGCGATCCGCCTGTGTGGAGAAGGCAGCTCTTGAACTGCCTCGCATTCCATGCAA
The DNA here is from genome assembly GCA_029299595.1 of Grosmannia serpens. Lineage (NCBI taxonomy): Eukaryota > Fungi > Ascomycota > Sordariomycetes > Ophiostomatales > Ophiostomataceae > Grosmannia > Grosmannia serpens. The sequence goes on from JANSMH010000347.1 coordinate 1,520, forward strand.
GGGCTGTTTCGCTCGTTACAGGGTTGGTATCTTGACGTCTTATGCACGTAGGGGGCATTGGCTCGTATCTCGGCCTCTGGCAGAGCTGGTCTCACTTCCATACGAAGCAGGCGGTCTGGCCTCTGAGTAATACATACGAGTAGCATGTAGCTCTTGGGGGCCCCCCTTCTGCGGGCCGCTGCGAGGAGCCAATGGCCGCCAACCACGACAGTTGATGCTAGCACAAGGATTTGCGTTTCAAGGTCGCAAAACACCATAGGGACCCAGATCGAGTCTGCCCGTCGTGGGCCGCTACGAATGTCGATCTCCACTGGTAAAACACGCTAGGCTGGAAGGTGTGCGCCAATTCAGCATCCAGAATTGCGAGGAGCCAAGCGGTGAATGCGGAATTGTGGGGGGATGGCGACGGTCTGCGTGTCATTGCGACAGCTGTCCTGCTGCAGTTGGCTGTTGCAGATGTCGTTATTGAGCTCTGGGACTGCCGTCGAGCTTGTTGAGCTTGCTAAGATATCTTACATAGCTTGCTCTCCAAGACGTGTTTCGGCCAACGGTCAGGGCCGACCGGCCAGGATCCTTGGCTTGGCAGGCCATCCACGCCCACCAGCCTTCAAGTGCCGAGGGCGCTGTCTCGCTGGGTGTTGGTGCAGCTAGCAGCCGGTTCGCCGGCCGCCGTCGTCTCGGCGCAAAGTGGCATGAGCAGCACATGAGACAGGCCCATCGTGAGACGAGAACGGGCTGGGCAGAGCGGTGTTTGGCAGGACAGAGACAATAACAGACAATGGTGTCGCAGATGCTGATGCCCGTGAGCACGAGCCGGAGCACGAGCACAAGCACGAGAAGTGAGAAATGCTGCCCGTCGTGGCCCTGGGCCCCTGGGCCGTTTCGGGGGCTGCCTGCTCCTGTCCTCCATGGCTCCCCAGATCCCGGGCAGCAGAACGACGGCCGCAGCCATGCCATGCCGATCCTTATCTGGATTGGCCTCCTTGCGTCTTCGTCCCAGCGACTTTTGGCAGACTGCCAACAGAACTTTGCCATGCTCCAGTCCTTGGGACAAGCCGGCCAGTCCGTCCCGTGCGAGGGGCCACCACGCCATACGGGCAAAACTGGGTAGAGGAATGGAATAAAATGGAATTTATTAATGGAATAAAGAGAACGAATGGGCACGGAAAAGAGCGAATGCAACCCCCAACGTGCTGACCGCGCAAAGCTTTCCTCTCTCTGCTCGTACTTTGATGGGCAGACAAGGGCCGCCGGGCTGTGTGGATCCCTCGCAAATCCCATCCCTCTCTGCTCTTTCCTTTCCCTTCCCTTCTGCTTTCTCGTCGCTCTCCCCTCTCCCCCACCTGTCCAACGGCTGGTTCGCCTCCCTCAGGCAACCCCACCCACTCCCCCACACACCCCTGCCTGAGAAACTCTCTTCTTCCTTTTTTTTTTCTTGCTTCTTTTTGCGTATGTCCAGGGCCCTGCTCACCGTGTCCCCTTTGCCCGCACAATTGCGTGGGATTGCATGGGATTGCAGGGAATCTGGCCGGCCACACTCGCACTGTAGCCATATGCTCACTGCGCTCACCGTCCGCATATTGAGCCGCAAGGATGTCGACAGGACGACGCGTTCCTGGCTACTGCCAGCAGGCTAGGCTCGGTAGGGGAGCACGGAGCAGCAACAGTGGGCCGTCGCCTGTACGAGTTACGAGCAATGCTGCTCCAATACTCCGTACTCACCTCCATCCACTTGCCCGTCCTCCTCGTCCTCCTCGCACGGTGTCCGTCTGCTCCTTCCGTGTGCTCCCCTCTCCGCACCTTCTGCTGTCGTGTACGGCCATGCATGCGCTCTGCATGTGGGAGATAATTCCACCCCAGCCTCTTCTGCTGGCTGTCCCCGCCCCACCCCCCTCCTTCCTCTCTTTCGCCGCTCGCTCTTTCTCTGGCCATTGTATCTGACATTGCCCTTTCCTTCTTCAGGAACGCCCGGATCGTTGCGTAATCTGTATGCCACCAGCGGTAAGATGGATTGACAGGGGCAATGCCTAACGAGTATCTTACTATGTACGGATAGCCTGCTTTCTAAATTCTAAAATAAATCCCCTTCACCCCCCCTACAAGCTCACCTCAGAACACATGGCATGCTGTGCTGCCCGTGGCCGTATGTTCACATACTAGTATATGTCTATCCGCAGATCGCACCACCCCTTCATCACCTTTCCCTTCTGCCTTCCCTCCTTCCTGCTCTTCCCTCCAGCCTCTTCCAGCAAGAGCAGCCAGATCACGGAAGAGAGACGAGCATACGACAGGGTTGTGCGTCTCTTCGCTGGCTGGACTGTGCTTCTATTCTCACTTTTTTTCTATTTCCCGTACTTCTCTTCTCTTTTGCCACTGCCTTTTACACAGTACCTTTTTCCCTTCTACCGCTCTTTCTTTGCCCCTCTGCCACGTCTTCCCTCTGAAGGTGCCCACGACATCACGCCTTTTTGAGGCATAGGCACCCAACCCGATGGCTCGTTGACAACTCTTCCTCTCCCCTTCCTCTCCCCTTCCTCTCCTCTCCTCCTTTCTCCTCCCCTCCTCACAGCCCGACGTCGGTGGCAGCTTGTCTGACCCAGAACTGGCAACCCTCCTGCCAGGCGGCAGCAACAACGCCAACCACGGCTGTTGACAAGGCTCTTCTTCCAAGAACGACACCATCGCCCACTATGGCTCTTGCATCAGCACCGCCCTCTTCTTCCACAGCATCCGCTGCTGCCACCGCCACCACCTCATCCACAATTAGCTCCAGACGAACGCTCACCATCACGCTCAGCAGCGTATTTTCTGTCGTTGGCTTCCTGCTGCTTGTTGGTTTCGGCTTCGCTTGTTGGCGCCGCCGCCGCCACCGGGGCTCCCTCTTTCCCCGAGGCATCTCCCCCATTGATGACGACGAGATCGAGACGTGGAAGGTTGGCCAGGTGCCCGAGAAGGCCTGCGAGGCAGGGGGTGTGATCAGCGAGGGCAGTGGGGGGGAAGGCGACGACCTAGACTCGCAACCGACAACAGCCCGGGTCTGGCACGGCGTCTCCCCCAGAACGAGAGCCATGACAGCCGCAGAGCTGCACGCCCGCCAAGTCGACATACGGCCACCACAAAGAGCCCGCGGTATCAGCCTCGACAGCGCTGCCGTTGCAGCACCACCACTCAGACGGTCGCCATCCAAGGTAATCATCGACGAGGGGCCGCCCACGCCGCGCCAGTACTACTCGACGGCCTATGGCATTCCGGCATCGGCTTTGACGACATCACCGTGGACGCAGCACCAGCAGCAACGCCATTCCGAGGATCTGCCTTCGGCGCAAATCGGCCGGTCAGCTCGGTCTCTGTCGCTGGGGCAAAGTGCACGCATGCCTATCGTGGGCCGCTTCAGCCTCGACCAAGACCGGGACCAGAGCTTTGCCCTAACGCAGATGGCGCCACAAATCCAGTCTCTGGGGACTCAGCTGCCAGCGGCGGTGCACGCCCGTGCCCCCAACTCCCGGACAGGCCTGACGGACGAGACCATTCCAGGCGACCCATCGTTTCTGCCGTCGCCACGGCCACTGCGGCGGCAGACATCACGGCTGGTAAAACAGCCGCCTATGGCTGCAGTAGGAGAGAAGAGAGGGGAAACGGCGGCTTCCAGCACGCCTCGCGGCGGCTCACACGGCCATCGGTCGTCGCAGTCGGGAGCCAGCAGCAATGGGGGCGGCCACTCTTTTTGGCACGTGCGAACGCGCAGTGGCCGCAGCAGCAGCGTCGTCAGCGGTCGCAGCGTCGGTTCGGAAGTTGAGCTGCAACAGCAGTCTCAGCCGCAGCAGCAGCAGCAGCAGCAGCAGCAGCACGACGAAGAAGAGGTGCCGCCGTTACCATCGACACCCCTTCCAGCGCACGCTTCCCAACTGTATCGCCAACGGTCGACGGGCGACTTGGCCCAGGCCAGTGCCGTCAGCGTTCCCGACAGCAGCAGGAGCCGCGTTTACCTGCACCATCAACACCCTCGCTTTCATCCGCCATCGATCTCGCCTCAGCCATCGCTGGATGAGGACGACAACACCGAGGATCAGGGGACGTTCCTGGGCGGCTTATCGCCACGACCACCGGTGCCCGATCAGCGCAACATTGGACGAGCGATAGGATGACGCAACCCGTCCTTCTATTCTTCTTCTATTATTGATTTTATCGTTCTTCTTTTCTTTGACGAGAATTATGAAATGTATGAAACTGCAGAGAGATGCCCAACGGAGGCAGACCGAAACCAAGCCGTTACACATACGCAACGTATGCGTGAGAAGGATATACCCCTTGAGAGCCATCTCGGCGAGAGGCCCAGTTCCTATTTTTATTCACACCCCTTTCTCTTCTTCTCCTGTCTACATCTACATATTGACATATGGCTGAGATTGGATGCATGCACTTGCTGGCTTTGTTTTTCTTCATACACCTACCTTTTTTGTATCTACCGATTCGGAGTTTTGAGTGATGGGAACAAGCAACACCTTCCTGCTCGAAAATTCAAAGCATTACCGTCAAATTGAAATTACCACGACCGCAAAGTCTATTTTTGTCTCATTCGTCCCGTAAGATGCACAAGCACGTTGCCAGTTCATTTACCAGGGCATTCTATCACGTGAGCGCACGGGACGGCTTGGATCAGCGATTTGATCTTGGGGATCGCCTATCTTACACCAGTGGGCTAGCGGCCGTTTTAGTGGATCCAGACTTTCTGGGCAGTTCTAAGAATTTGACGTCGAGCAAAAATCTCATTCTGGATCCACACGAGTCTGCCAGAGCACAATTGTACTCTTGCCGGTGTACCTCTGTTTGTGTTTCTCATTTCTGTCCTCTGCACAATGACTGTTCTCCTAAACACCTGGGACGTGCGCATGGCGGCAGGCGAGCCTGTTGCGGTCGTCCGCGTGCGCAACCTGCAGACGAGTCTGCCGGCGACGACGGCGGCGGCATCGGCACACGATGCCTGGGCGCGTGGCGGGCGTGGACAGCCGCTGCTGGTGTCGGCCGAGGTCGGCCTAACTGCGCCGTTTCCCGAGGCGTCTGCCGACGACCGTGTGGCCGACGACACGGTGCACTACGGCATCCTGAGCAAGGCCATCCTGCGGAGCGTCGGGGCCTTGTCCGGTGAGAAGGCCTGTGGAGAGGCCGGCGAGAGCAGAGGCGGTCTGCGCGGTGTTCTCGATGCCGTCTGGACGGACCTCACCGGCGTCCACCTGGACGGGCGAGCAGTGACGGACGGGGGGAAGCCCGTCCTGGACATGTCCCGCGTGCAGCTGCTGGCCGTGTCCCTGCACCTGCCCAAGGCGTCGCTGGTGGGCGACGGCGTGACGCTGACGGCGACAGCAACGACGACGCCCGCGGCCCGGACGGCCATCTCGTTGCGGCTGCGGCAGCTGCGCGTGCCGACGCTGATCGGCGTGCATCCGCACGAGCGGCAGGCCAAGCAGGCCGTGGTGGCCGACGTGACGGTGGACCGGTACGACGTGCAGGACGACGCGCATGCGGCGCTGGAGGCGCTGGTCGTAAAGGTGGGTTGTCTTCTCGTTGTGCCTGGGCTGTTTTGGGGGGTTTCACTTTGGGTTTCATTTTCATTATTTCCATTTCCTCCATCTCCACTCTCCACTGACGCGCGAGGCAGATCCTCGACACGAGCGAGTACGAGACGCTCGAGGCGCTGGCAACGCACATTGCCAAGAGCGTCCTGGCGTCCAGGGATACCTTGTCGGCCGGGTGGCAGGTCCATGTGGCGCTGGAGAAGCCGATCGCGGTGCCGTTTGCGGATGCGCCCGTCGTGGAGGTGCGGATGGGCGGCAGCGGCAGCAGAAGCTAAGGGGCTACCTTCCTGTCTAGCGCGGTCTATTTCTCTATGATGTGACAAAGGAGACACGATACTGGCACGTACACGGACACACCCACCTGTCTTTGGTGGCCCCCGGCTACAGGCCGTCTCTCGCTACCCGCTTGAACTGTGGCACGTCGCCGTCTGTGACCCTGTCAACGAACTCTTGTGGCGGGTCGAACAGCATGACGTGGAAGTGCTCGATCTGGAGGACCGACTTGAGGGAGCGCCAGTTCTTGAACCAGATGTACTGGAGGTGTCAGACGGATCCGGCACGGCAACCGAGAGGAACAGACGGGGAAAGGGGTCAAACAGAAGAGAGAAGGCGCAAGACAGGAAGAAAACCCACAACCCCAAAACTTACGCTTTCCTTGGGCAGCTCGCCAAACGTCGCATCGACGTACCGGTCAATGGCCGCGCGCACGTCGTCGGCCAGCTTGTCCGTGGCCGGGTCTTCCTCGAGCGCAAACTTGGTCCACACGACCAGGTGCACGACGCGCTCGTCGATGCCGTACGGCCAGTCATTGCACATGACCTTGACGTCGGACGGGCACGAAAAGGGCGCCGTCCCCGTCGGCGGCTCGTCGGCGCGCCACCGCAGGCGCTCCCGGAGCAGGTAGTTGACGGGGCTGCCGTACTGCTGCCGGAGCCCCCACGCGTACGCAAGGTAGCTCCGCAGCTGCGTGGGCGACCGCTGGAACCGGTTCAGCTTGTCTGCCGCCACAATGGCCCGCGCCTCGTCCCAGCTGACGGTGCGGTAGTCCGCCGTCGGCGTGCGGATAATCTCCATGTCCCGGGCGCTGATGCTGCTCAGGAAGTCGGGGCACGCGGCCGTGCGCTGCTCCGGCGGCACGTTCACCTGCCAGAAGGGTAGATCGGTGCTGCCCATGGTCGCTATGAGAAAAACACGTAAAGGAAGAGAAGTGTGTTGAGGTGAAGAATTCTTACGGTGAATCATTCCAAAAGCAACCCGTGTAAAACGTTGAAAGTCACGTGTGAATTCCGGGCGCCGGAAGGCCCTAAGGGGTAGTGGGCACTCTCTGCTTTACAGGTGGGGTCAGGGGCTCGGTAGTCATCTAACTCGCTTTTATGGACATCACCATCCAAATATGGCAGGTCCGCAGCCTCCGGCTAGGAAAGAGTGGACGCGAATCGTCGCGGCGTTCTGCCGCCTATGACAGTAAAAGACTATCGTGCTGACCATTGCATCTAATAAAGGGGGCACGGAAATGTGACCATTGTGTAGGCACATCATGCAAGAGTGAGACCGAAAAGACGGCCATAGACGGATCAATCTTACATCAGTCTTCCGACCTGCCAGTGGATAAAGGTCCTGCGAGGAGACTGTGGTACTTGCAGCTGATACTGCTGTCTGTTTATTGCTATGTATCTTATCTTACTAATAGCATAGATTGTGGCCGCCGATGGCAAAGCATTCTAGCTCACAGCTGGTGGGACGGCAAAAATGCAGTGACACTATCATACATAGTAGATCTGTTGACTGCAATTCGAGCAGTACGTATGTTGTCATGCCCTCTCTTTCCTTGGGGTGAGACCGGCCCTCCTTTCACAGATCGTGCAAGAGCTGAGGCTGGAGGGATGGCAACGTATGCAGGTGGTTGTAGCTCCACCAGTGCGAGTGATTGCCACGTAAACAAGACCCACGCCGGCTCCTGCAGGGAAAGAGTCACGAGTCAGTCCTCATAGGCCGTGCTCGACAGAGATGAAGCCAGCCGGCCATGGCTGTGACTTCCGCCAAGGACGAGACCCAGAGCTGCTGTAGCCGTAAGAGACAAGACGCTTGCTTGGCGGGACGAGAGCGGTGTGCCAAAAATTCCGTGCTCCGACAAGCCAGGGCGTCCCAGGATGCCGTCTGTTGCCCCCCCCCCCTCAACGCATTCGCCTGTTTGCTGTATTCGCTCCGTGGAGAGCTCAGAGGTGCATGCCAACGTCGTCGTCGCCATTGGGGACAGCACTGCCGTTGTCGTCGAGGCGCAGCTGCTCCTCGAGGGCGCGACGCAGCTGCTCGTCGGTCAGGCGGCCGCCGGTCTGCGGCGTCTGCGGCGTCTGCGGTGCCTGCGGTGCCTGCGGTGCCTGCGGCCGTCCCGGCGGATCCATCTGGAAGACGCCGTTGCGGATGGTGCCCGTCAGAAAGGTGCCGTCGGACCAGGGGTCGGAGCCGTTGGCATGGGCTCCGCTCCCGTTTGTGCCGTTTGTACTGGCCGCCTGGGCCGCCGCCAGCGCTGCCGCCGCCGTGTCTGCCCGCCGCTGGGCCTCGGACTGCTGCATCTCGAGCTCCTCCTTGCCCAGCAGCTCGGCCCAGCTGGCGCCGCGCTTCTCGACCTCGACGCGCACCAGGCGGATCTGCTCCAGCTTGCGCTCGATGACGCCCTGGTTCTCGTGGATGGCGTCTATGCAGTCCTGGTCCGGCTGCGCAAACTCCTGCTCGCGCGCGTCGGCCGCCGTGGCAGCGCCGAGGACGGCCGCCGTACCCTGCGCGTACGGCAGCAGCTGCTCGTTGGAGTAGTCCAGGTGGGCAATCTCGTTGCGGATCTCGAGCACCTTGAGGTGCAGGCTGGACAGCGGCAGGTCCTGGATGGCCTCGGCGAAGCGCACCGGGCTGATGGGCAGCGTCTCTGCCGACATGGTGGGCGCGGCGTGGTCGGCGTGTGGTGCAGGCTCGGTGTCGGCGTGTTCTGCTTGTCTGCGAGAACTTCGTGTCTGCGTGTTGGGGAGAAGCGCTTTTTAGTACTGCCGGTTGTATCTCCACTTTATGACTAATACTGGTTTAGTCAAAGTCACCTTATGCAGAGTACTTACTCTGTATTCCGTACCTTCATCCACTTTCCCGGCTTTGAGATCAGAAATTCTCGACTGTCCAAAGGGCTGGGTTGAACTGGCCAAGGTTTCACTCTTTCCAATCATTTTGCAAGTTAAGGGTGATGATTAAGCGGGTGATTGTCCTCGTCCGTACGATTTACACCATAGCACCATAGGACGTACTCACGGCCCCTTCGGATCAGCCTTCTCAAAACTATCCAGACTTAACACGAACAGGCCTGCTAGCTCTTAGGATGTTTTGTTGCATCTGTAAGTCCCGTAAACGTCCAAAACTTGAGCAACTCAACAGCATGATTCGAGAAGGTCAATTTAGACTCTCAGGCCGATTTAGCTGCAGTACTCCAAATGGATCCGCTTTCAGGGGTTTGCTTCTGGAGAAACAAGCTGATTGTCCGGATGCTGCCCTTTGCATGGGGAATGTCGTTATGAAGTCATGTAAATGTATGTGATGGGGATAGCTGAAGTCTGACGCCCTAGACCATACAGAATCTCTGCGATGATATTATCCACTCTGAAGGTGTACGTTGTAGGGATGCCGACAATACACTTGCTCGTAGCTACAACTTGTCAACACAAAACAGTGTGTTGACGACACAAAACAAGAGAAGAATACTCGAGAACCGCGTGCTTCAGTTCAAGAGCCAGTACTTCGAATAGTCGTTTGGACGCCGGACGAGATATAAAAATTTGCTACCAACTTTATTTAACCCGTCACCCTCACAGTATGGTCTGTCACCCACGCAAGGTGTATTGCACAGGGAAGGAATACGGGTTACTTGGTATAAGAAGCTAAATGGCTATGACCAATCGAGAGGCACCCATTCAAACCAGGTGCACCGGTGCTGGGCACTCTTTCATCGCAAATGCCACCAACATCTCGCCGAGCATGTCCATATGTGCATGCTGGAAAATTTCAAAGGGTCCGAAATCTTGCATCGTTAAAAATGCTCGTTGTTGGGTTGTCTTTCCCTGTATGAAGTCGACATATGCAGCATCGAATCTGGCCAAAGTCAGGTAGACTTCGTGTCGATCCTGTGAAACGAGCAGACGACTGCATTGGCGGTTAGTAGGAAAAGTACAGAGTGAAATGATGCGCTTGGGCACCGAAGAACGCACGCCATTTTTCGAGACTGCTGTCGGTATATCTCAATATCTTTGGGTGGGTCTTGGTAAATCCAAGCAGCCATCTGAGCAGCCTCCTGCATCTTGATATCGTTTTCCGCCGTTGTTTTGCGGGAAAATGACTTGACCTCGATGATGGCACAGATCCGTCCATCGGAAGAGTTCTCTAGATAGCCATCCACGCGGGCTTCGTAGATCTTCTCCCCCCTACCGTTTCTAACAAGGAACGGCATGCGGTGAGGGCTCCAATTGCAGCAGACTTCTCCTCAGTGAACAACCAAGGCCTGGAGAAACACAATGAGTGACGTATTGACAATTTCTTCGTCTCTGACGACTGAGATCGGTGTCAGATCATCAGGTTTCATAGGACGTTGCGGAGTAAGCAATCCCAATGGCGACTCTGAATATTTCGAAAAACTCGAAGAATTGTCACTCATTTCGAAGTCATCTTCGAGACCGCCTTGGATGGGAGTGGGCATGGAGGGTTGCGGGGGGAGGTCGGGTGGGATAAATTCCGGCCGGTTTTGTATCCGCAACGAGCTGCCCGGTGGCGCCGAGGCGGGCGGATCGAACAGGACCTTTGGGGCCATCCAGAATTGCGTCTCTCTATGGTTTTGCTCAGGGGTATTTGGAACTGCCTGACAAGCGAGAACTCGCCAAGTGTTTTCAGTTGCTTGCTGGAAATCCATCCACGATCGATCGATTTCAAGTAGTTCTCCCAGCTTGTGAAAGAATGGAGGTAATTCCTGGCATGTTGGCGTAGTCCTGCGTCGAGCCAATTCTCAGCGTCCAGGTTAGTAGGGAATTCCGTTTTCTTCCACAAAACCTGCAAAAGAAGAAATTGTTCCAGGACCATGTTCGACCCAGAATTTTTGTAGTGCCCGGCATGGATACTCTCACTGGTCAGTTTCCAGGTCTCGACCATGTGAGTCCAGGCAGACTCGCTCTATGGCAAAAAAAATCAGAAGCCAATACAGGAGAGCTGGGGATAAGAGACATAAGGGGCAAAACGAGTGTGCAAAAATAAGAAAGATATAGAGTAGTGAGATGAGGACAACATATGATAGGGATGAAGGAAAAGAAGATTTTGGTAAGATACCGGGTGTTGCTTAGTGCCACCACGATCAAGTAAGAGACGAATTTGTTGATATTTATGATCGGCAACGAGACCAGGCTGTAAGGTGATCCCTACAACATTATCTCACCCTTTCTCTTTCGAATGATTATAAATAGATGATAACATCGGCGCGACCATCAGGTCATAAAACTGGCCGCAGGACCTTTTCATGCATGCGTGTTAGGTGGCACGCCTTGATCTTTACGCGCCTATGACCGTCATAGGGTGTCTTGCTCTCAACATGGGCCCTGTTTAACGGTTATCGCAACGATACAAGACAAACTGCCAAAGACGTCTGTTTAACGTGCCAAAAATGATGGGCCGCAAAAAGTGCTGGTACAGTGTGGGGGATATCTACGAGAACAAAGACAAGTCATATCCGCACGTCACCGCCATTCTCACCGAAGACATCGTGCTCCCCGAGAACATACCCACCTTGTTTGAGCTGTTCATCTTGATGAATTTAACCAAGATGCGTACTTCGGACGGGGTCTTGGAAACCAACACCTGCATTCCGGTGAGTCGATGCTCATCTCTTGCATCTCGCTTTCACTTTCTAGCACCGTCGATCACCATTCCTATATCGTCATCTCTAACGCTTCCCGCTATTAGGTTACCATCATCTCCATGGGAGGCTGCAATATTCGTGTCCTCCACGGGTACATAGATGCCAGGAAGCGCTGTATCAAGTTACAGATGTCGCAAATGTTCAACTTCGACAAGGCAGGCGGATATATGACCGACGACTGGACGCGACTTCTTTGTTGGCTGCTGGCAGAACCGGTCGAGGGGAGTACAGCTTGATCGTCTCTAGGACCAAGGTGGCCCATGACTGTCCCTTGTTGGATAGTCTGTTTGCTAGACAACACTGAACCAGATTGATGATTGACTACAGCGTGCTATTGCTCAAACAACGAAAACGAGTCGTACGGTGCAGGTTGGTGACGAACGGAAACAGGCGTAAATCACACTGCTACAACTATCGATAGCGAACAAATCAAGGGGTCCCAAAGCAAGGCGTAGTCTTAGTAATCTTTAGCGTGTGATTTGCACGGATCAATATTCTGCCGGCCGGGTTTTGGCCAAAGAATCGACCGATGAGCTCTTACACCGAGCAGACTTGCAATTGCCACAATTGCACAGGTGCTGACAGCTGACAGGGCACCGCGGCGTTCCCACGGCAAAGATGAGTGCGCTGCGAGGCGGCGTGTGCAATGCCGGTTCTCGGATTGCGGGCAACAGGGCAGCGGTGACGGTGACGGGGCGACTTTGGGCAGGATCTCTCGGGAAGAGCAGCAGCAGCTTCAACCACGCAGTTTTGGCGCGCGTCCTCGTGGCGGCATGTCGACCAGCCTCGATGCAGGCCTGCGGCCGGTGCAGTGCTCCTCCGAACGCGACGGAGAAGCTGCGACAGCGGGACCCGCACAATGCAGCGGCACGGCCGACGGGAGCGGCTCGACGACGGCCAGCAGGAGGGGTCCGCACGCTCTTCACGACGTCTGTGCCCAAGCACTATCTGGACCTGCCACCGAGCTACGAAGACGAGGTCGGGCTCCCGTTCCGACGAGGTGGCGACCTGGAGCGGCCCGAGGTGGTGGGGATATTTGGGCCGGGCATGAACCCCGCCGTGGCCAACCGGCTGCTGCGCATTCTGCACGGGCGACGGGTAGCGGGCACGCTGGACGACCCGGCATACCGCATCAACACGGCGCGCTACCCGCAAGCGGAGATTGACGCGGGGCTGGCGTACCTGCGACGCACGGTGCCGGTGGACGAGGTGATCAACGCGGGGCTGCGGGCGGAAGACGAGCTGGCCGAGCTGGAGCAGGAGGACGTGGGGGTGGCGTCGGAGTCGGAGCAGACGCGAGAGGCGGGCGAGGCAGACGGGACGGCGGTGGGCGGGACGAAGAAGAAGGCACTGCAGAGCCTGACGGAGCGCAAGTGGCGGGCGCGGCTGTTCCGCGAGGAGCCGTCGGACGAGGTGTACGGCGTGGGGGCGTTTGACGCGATGCGGGCGCGCAACCGGCTGAAGGAGGAAGAGCGCGAGCAGCTGCGACGGGCGGACCAGAAGCTGCGGGCCGAGGAGGAGGCCAGGCTGGCGGCGTCGCGGGGAGGGGGCCGCAGCCTGGAGCGGCTGGACGGCGACGGGGGCAGCAGGGGGGGGGTGCCGTCGCGCGAGACGAGTCCGCGGATGCAGCGCTGGGCGGTGGCAGCGACGTCGCCACTGCAGGAGCCGCCGAGGATGTCGTCGTGGCAGCGGCTGTGGCCGTCGGCCGTGTTCGTGGCGTCGCTGGTGGCGGGCGGAGGGGTCCTGGCGAGCCAGTACGAGCCGGCGGCCGCGGAGAGGCGGCTGCTGCCGGGGCTGACGCCGGCGACGGCGACGGTGCTCGGGCTGGTGGCGGCCAACGCGGCGGTGTGGCTGCTGTGGCGCGTGCCGCCGGCGTGGCGGCTGCTCAACCGGTACATGATTGTGGTGCCGGCGACGCCGCGGCCGGTCAGCCTGGTCGGGGCCATGTTCTCGCACCAGAAGACGAGCCACCTGCTGGCCAACGTGGCGTTTGTCTGGTTCATCGGGCTGCGGCTGCACGACGAGGTCGGGCGGGCGGCCTTTCTCGAGGTCTACCTCGCGTCGGGCGCGCTCGCCTTTCTCGCCAGCATGGCCAACATTGTGGTGCGCGGCAACCTGCACCTGACGACGCTGGGGGCGTCGGGCGCCATCTACGGCATCACGACGGCGTACTTTATGCTGCACCGGTTCGAGGGCTTCAAGATCCTCGGCCTGCCGCCCGACCCCTACGGCGGCATCCAGGGCCTCGGCTTCATCGGCCTCATGCTCGGGCTCAACCTGCTGACCCTGCGCGCCGAGAAGCAGGCCATTGACGTGGTCACGCACTTTGCCGGCATGGCCGTCGGCGCCCTCTTTGGCGAGTACTTTAGCCGCCGCCGCGACCGGCAGGCGGCGGAGGACAAGAGGCAGGACGAGTAGAGCATGTACGAGTATGAGTAGTAGTTACTACGTATGTATCTGGATCCCAATCTCCTGCGCGTCACGTGCTGTCTGCGCAAAGCGGGTTACATCATTGGAAGCGCATCTGCGATCTCACCAGGCCCCACTAATGCCCGCCGTAGCACAGCAACGCAGAGCAGTGACCCACTTCCATCAGTCAGCCGCACAGTGCTAGCGGGCTGGCGTGTATCGCACTCTTGCACTGGTGGCCGCCTGGCCCAAGTCAGAGCAGAGATCACGGTGAGAGTGGCCTGCAGGGCGCACACAGGCCGCACAGGGCACTCTCACAATGGGAGACGCCGTGTAGGAGTATGTCCTCGCAGCGCTCCCACCGCGGCGCATTGCGCATTGCCACAGTGCGATCACCGGAAGCTCTGGCGCGTGCCAAGCGACGATCGCTCCTTCCAGTAATTCTACATGGACAACATAGACTCGCGCCTGCCCGGTTAGCTGCGGATCAGTGGCGCTGACAGCTCCCAATTCAGCTGCCTCTTCTTCATCATTTCCCGGCATCTCACCTTTGCTTTGTGGGCTTTCAGCTGCATCATCCCTCCCTGCATAGCTCGCCATTGGACTCCCTTGCGCCAAGACGGCTACGGCCAACCCCCCTGCGCGCCAGACTACTCTCGTATATTTACTCCGTACGACACCCGAATCCCACAGTCGATCCACTGGCCGCTCACTGGTCCGATCCGCTGCTGCTCGACCCCCTTCGTCTTCTCGCCAAGGCAGCTTTCTTCTGTCGAGCAACATCCTCTCTCTCCCTCTGTGGTGTCAGATCGCGTCATACGACTGCTGCCCTCGGACCGAGACAGCCCGGGACGCGCGCCAGCTTTCCGTCTCTGTAACCCCGGCTCAGACAGTCTGCCGTGTTATTTCTCGTCAGCCAGAGAAAAGCGCGACATTTTTGTTTCTTTTTCTCTCGTCCGCCATTGTCCCCCGTCGACGAGCGCCAGCCGCCGTCCACCATCCGCCATGGCTGAGGGCCACCATCTGAACCTGCGCCTGCACGGCCACCGTCCCGAGAGCAGCGGTGCCGACGGTGCCGACGGCGCCGACGGCGACGACGCCGAGCCCGTGCAGAACAGCGAGGGCGGCTACAACCCGTATGCGTCGGCCAACCGCTGGCGCCACCAGGAGTCGTCCGCCTTTGCGCGCCACTCCGCGCCGCGCGACGACGAGGACCCGCGCGGCAACACCAGCGAGCTGCGCGACTTCCTCAACGCCTCGCGCGTCACGCCGCCCCATGCCGTTGCTGGTGCTGCCGGCGAGGCTTCGGGCGTGGCCAGCAGTGGCAGCAGCGGCCGCGTCAACAGGAGCGACTCTGCCAGCAGATTCACGCCCATCGTGCTGCCGACCGCGGCTGCCGACGGTGGCAGCGGAAGCGGAAGCGGAAGCGCAGGGCCGTCTGCCGCGGGCAGCAACGAGGTCGTCGTGGGCCCGCTGCTCAACTACCGGCGCACAGAGGGTCACAACTGGATCGGCAGCGTGCTGGTCGTGACGCGCGGCGGCGGCAAGACGCTGCCGGCCACGGCGCCGACGCTGGTGTTGGGCCCTGCCGACGGCGCGGGCGAAGACGCCGGCCAGAAGGAGATGCGCGGCATCTGCCTCTATTCGGACCCGCGCGGCACCTTTTGGCGCTTCGACCTGTCTGTGCCGCTGGGCGCGACCGAGGCGCGGTGGCAGTACAGCCTGCCGGGGCTGCCGTTCGCCAGCGCCACCAAGCCCAAGACCAGCGTCTTCTCCGTGCCGGCCGTCTCCGAGTCCATGCGCATCCTCTTCTTCTCGTGCAACGGCTTCAGCGTCGGCACCGACGAGGAGGCCTGGAGCGGCCCGGCGCTGTGGAACGACGTGCTGCGCCATCACGACAAGACGCCCTTCCACGTCATGATCGGCGGCGGCGACCAGATCTACAACGACGGCATCCGCGTCAACGGCCCTCTGCGCGAGTGGACCGCGGTCGGCAACCCCAAGAAGCGCCGCGAGTTCACGTTTCCCGAGAGCCTGCGCAAGAAGTGCGATGACTACTACCTCAACAACTACATCCGCTGGTACTCGACCGAGCCGTTCGCCGCGGCCAACGGGCAGATTGCGCAGCTGAACATCTGGGACGACCACGACGTGTGTCCGGCCGTTCTTCCCTTCTTTCTGTCTCTTTGCTGACGCCGACCAGATCATCGACGGCTTTGGCTCGTACGTGAACGAGTTCATGAAGTGTGACGTAAGCAGGCTGACACACCACGTCTACGACGTAAGCTGACCTCTTCTGACACGTATCTTACCTCTCAGGTGTTCCGGGGCATTGGCGGGTCCGCCCACAAGTACTACATGCTGTTCCAGCACCACCTGCCGCCGCCGCCGTCGACGTTCACCTCGGATGGCCCTCATGGCGGAGAGGCACACGCCAAGGCCAACGTGCTCGACCCGGCGCAGCTTGTCGATACCTATGTGGCGCCCCGCATGATCGAGTCGGGCTACATTATCGGAGCGAAGCCTGGAGTAAGCTAGAGAGAGACGGTGAGATTGGATTACGGGAAACAGATGCTGACATGGTGCAGCCGTACGTGGCCGAACACTCCCACAACATGTATGCCAAGCTGGGGGCCCGGATGGCTTTCTTGGGCATTGATGCGCGGACCGAGGTAAGACGGACATTCTGCTGCTGCTGCTGCTGCTGCCTGTTCCTCGCTAACAGACACAGCGAACACGCCACCAGGTCAACTACCCGGAGACGTACAACCAGATATTCGACCGGGTCGACAAGGAGTTCAAGGCGGCGGCTGCTGCGGGCGAGCCGGTGCGGCACCTGATTCTGCTGCTGGGCATCCCGATTGCCTATCCGCGACTGACCTGGCTGGAGAACGTGTTCAACAGCCCGGTGATGGGCCCGATGAAGTTTATGAACCGGAGATTTGGGCTTGGTAGGTGTTGTGTCCGGGGCTGGGAACCGGGAGCGCTCGCCGAGGCTATGTGCTGACGGGGTTGTAGGCGGGGGCTTCTTCAACTACTTTGACGGCAGCGTGGACCTGCTGGACGACCTGGACGACCACTACACGGCGCGGACGCACAAGAAGGAGCGCAACGGGTTTGTGGAGCGGCTGCAGACGGTGAGCGCGGCCCACTCGGTGCGGATCACGATTCTGGGCGGCGACGTGCATCTGGCGGCGCTGGGGCGGTTCTACTCGAACCCGTCGCTGCGGATCGCGGCGGAGAACGACCACCGGTTCATGATCAACGTGGTGTCGTCGGCCATTACGAACAAGCCGCCGCCGGCAGCGATAGCGAACCTGCTGGCGCGGCGCAACAAGATCCACCACCTCAACCACGCGACGGACGAGACGCTGTTCCGGCTCTTTGACAAGGATCCGGGCACGTCGACGCGGACGTCGTCGTACAACCAGGTGACGATGCCGAGCCGCAACTTTGCTATGATCACGGAGAACTCGCCGCATAACGGGGGGGAGGCAGCGGTTCCTGCAGGCAACGGCAGCTGGGCGGCGGCAGCCAGCACGGGAAGAGGCCCGGCGGCAGCCAACGGCAGCAACGGCACTAACGGGACCGACCAGGGCGGAGAACACGCGTCGCTGCCGCCGGGCTCGAGCGCGGGCTACAGCGCGTCGGCGACGAGCACGAGGTCGCGGCCGGCAACGGTGTCGTCGGGCCGACACGGAAACGGACACCGGGCATTGCACGCAGGCGAGGAAGGCGCCGGGACGAAGCACCGGGCAGCCGGGCCGACGCACGGACAGCTCAACGACGGCAGTCTGGACGTGAGCATCCGCGTGGAGATGGACCAGCTGGACCGCGAGGGCCACACGGAAGCGTACGGGCTGACGATTCCGGCGCTGGACTACACGGCGCCGCCGCCGGTGCCGGAGATCCCGTCGCGGTTCCGGGCGGGAAGCCGACCGCAGACGGCAGGGGAGTCGTAGGGGGGGAGGGGGGGGATGTAAGTGATACCATGTGGACGTTGTTGTAACGGTTGGACGTTGTTACCGTGTTATACCATGTAAATTCATAATCTGCCATAATATTCGATATGCACCTTCCAGATATGCACCTTCCAGATAGGCATCTAACTGCATCCCCGATATGTGCATCAAGAATGTTCTCGTCTCGCTGCCTCGTCCCTGCTCCTCCCCCCCCCCCTCACACCGCCACCAATGTCATCCGGGCGCTGCGCTTGCCCGTGGTCTCGTCCTTATGGTCGGTGATGCGGACGGTGACTTTTTGGAAGAGGCGGATGGTGATGGGGAGGGTAGCGGGCCCGTCGGCGGGCGGGGCGCACATGGCGGTGCGGAGGACGTAGGAGTCGGGGTCAAAGTCGGCGGGCGGCTCGGGGACGGCGAGGTCGCGCAGGCGGATGGGGCTCTCGATGCCGAAGCGCGGGACGAGCACGACGAAGCCGTTGCTGAAGACGCGGAGGACGAAGCCGTCGGCGACGGTCTCGCGGCCGCGCACGGCCTGGCCGACGTAGTAGGCGATGCTGGCGCGGCCGGCGAGCTGGGCGTTGCGGTGGCGGCCGTTGATGTTGCGGCACACGGCGGCGAGCCGGCCGCGCGTGTGGCGTCCGAGGCCGGCGCCGTCGGCGTCGAAGCCGATGGCGGCGGCCAGCTGGCGGTGCACGACCAGGTCGGCGTAGCGGCGGATCGGCGACGTGAAGTGGGTGTAGATGGGCGTGGCCAGGCCGTAGTGGCGGAACTCGGGGTACGCCAGCGCGCCGGCCGGAAAGTACTCGGCCGCCGTCATGCAGCGCGTCGCCAGGATGCGCACGAGCGTGTTGAAAAAGGGCTCGGCCGGGTCGACGCAGGCGTCGAGCGAGTCGGCCAGCGCACGTGACGAGTCATGTGCCAGCGTCAGCCCGCGCGTCACGTGCAGCTGCCGCGCCAGCTCGTCAAAGCTGGCGGCCGTGGGCGGCGCGTGGCGGCGCAGCATGGCCGTCTGCGGAAAGGCCTCGTAGACGCGGGCGGCCACGGCGGTGTTGGCGAGCAGCATGAACTCCTCGACGAGCGAGTTGGTGTCGAGCAGCGCCTTGGCCTCGACGGTGGGGCCGCCGCCGCCGGCCGTGCTGCTGCCGGTCTGCGGATCCGCCGTCTCCGACTCGAGATGGATCTTGACCTCGGGCGACGACAGGCTGAGCGCGCCGGCGTCCATGCGGCGCTGGCGCAGCCGCCGCGACAGCCGCAGCAGCGCGCGCATGCCGGCCGTCAGCTCGTCCACCTGGGCGGCGTCGTCGATGCGCAGCTGCGCCTGCTCGTAGCTGAAGGCCTCGCGCGACCGGATGACCGACTTGCCGAAGCGCACGCTCACCACCTCGGCCGCCTCGGTCAGCTCCCACACCACCGAGAAGGCAAAGCGCTCCACGCGCGGCCGCAGCGAGCACAGGTCCGTGCCCAGCAGCATCGGCAGCATGTCGATGCGCTTGTCCACCAGATACACCGTCGTGCCGCGCACGCTGGCCTCGGCGTCCATGGCGCTGCCGGCCGCCACAAAGTGCGACACGTCGGCAATGTGCACGCCCACCTCCCAGTGGCCGTTGGCCAGCGGCCGCGCGTGCAGCGCGTCGTCAATGTCCTGGCAGCCCTCCGGGTCGATGCTGCACACCGGCAGCGCCCGCAGGTCCTCCCGGCCGCGCCAGCCCGCCGCCGTCTCCCTGTCCGCCGGCACCCGCCAGCCGTGGCCCTCGGCCGGCAGGCAGTCCAGCACCGTGCGCGGAAACGGCCGGTACTGCACGTCGTACTCCAGCAGCAGCGCCTCCGTCTCGGCCGCCTTGGTCTCCAGCTCGCCCAGCGCCCGCACCAGGTGGCCCACCGGGTGCCGCGAGTCTCGGTCCCACGCGTCCATGGCCACCAGGATCCGCTTGCCCGCCAGCGCGCCCGCCTGGCGCGTCCGCAGCCGCATCTTGGGCAGCTTCTTGTCCATCGGCATCACAAACACCGTCTCCTGCTTGCGGCCCTGTCCCTGTCCCTGTCCGCCGCCCGCCGCCCGCGCCGACGCCGACACCGACGTCTGGTCCACGTGGCCCACAAACTGCCGCCAGTTGCGCCGCACCACGCCCACCACCCGTGCTGTCGGCTCCACCAGCGCGCCGCTCTCGCCCTTCTGCGTCCGTCGCGCCTCCTCCTGCAGCGCCTTGCGCTCCCGCGCCGACGCCGTCCCCTCGGCCGCTGCTGCTGCCGCGGCCGTCGTCTCGTCCTCGCCGTCCTCGCCGCCCTCGCCGCCCCCGCCGCCCGCCTCCGCGCTCTCGTTCTTCGTCAGCGCCGCCTCTTCGATGATCCGCGTCGACGGCCGCTTCCACTGCTCCCGCGCCAGCACCTCCACCACCACCACGTCCCCGTCCACCGCCCGGTTGATCGACTCCCGCCCCAGCACCAGCAGCGGCTTCGGGAACCCCGCCACCCGCACCGACCCCTCCAGGTAGTTGTACGGCGACACGCTGAACGGGCCCTGGTGCAGGAGCCCGCCCTTGACGCCCGTCATCATCCGCGACATCGTCAGGTACTCCGGGTACAGGTGGCGCCGGCTCCTCTTCTCGTCCGCCTGCTCCGCCACGCTGACGTCCTGCGCCTCCGGGATCATGTCCAGCAGCACGTCCGCCGTCTCGCCCTCCAGCCCCCGCACGTAGTCCGCCAGCGACTGTGCCGGCAGCCCCTCGGCCGCCGCCCTGTCCAGGTTGCCGCGGTCGTTGCTGATCATCACCACCGCCGGCGCCGCCGCCGGCTGCCCGCCGCCCTTGGCCGTCGCCGCCGCCGCCAGGTGCTCGCCGTACCACCGCGTCGCCCGCCGCACCGCCCGGTCGTTGCGGTCGTTGATCGACTCGCCCGCCTCGCGGCCCACGTGCGTCTCCAGCCGGAACTCGTTGAAGAAGACGTAGAACCGCTTCTCCTCGCTGCGCGTCAGGCCCAGCAGCCGGTTGTACAGCGGCAGCGACCGGTTGCGCACCTCCTCCAGCACCACCTGCAGCACCACCACGTCGTAGAACGCCGCCGTGTGCTCAAACAGATCCATCCCCGTCAGGAACGCGTTCGTGTCCGGCACCAGATAGTGGCCCTGCTGATACGTCTTGGTGCCCGCCGGCCGCTCGCTGAGCACGAACGGCGCCACTGCAGAGAACACGCGTGCCGTCAGCAGGCTGCCTTGCACCCCACAGGGACAGGCGAGAAACACAGTCGGGACAACGTACCGTGGCCCGCTGCGTCGCGCGGCGCCGTCTCCAGACACGTTCGGCATAGCTGCGAGGAACAGGGAATGTCCTGGCGCAGATACACCTCGCGCACAATCTTCTGCACCTTTCCGCTGCGCGTCGTCCGCACAAACGTCTTGCTCGAGATGTTCGACTCGTACAGCCCGTCCGGCGCAGATCTCTTGAGTGTCGCCATTGTCGTTGCAGCTGTCGCCTCGTTGCTCTTGTGAGGTCCAGCTTCAGAAGAGCAGCGGCAAAAAAAATAATAATCGAAAAGCCGCGAGGGCGGTGAGGGATTTCTTATCGTTATCGGAAACTGCCCACCATCTCAAGAGTACGAGAACGAGTACTGAATGAATTACGGAGTAAGATATCTCACATCTTCGCCCAAGACGGAACCGGCTAGCGACCAGACATGATTGGTCGCTCCGGCAGAGAAGCCGCTTGCGTCACCATCCTGGAAAGCCGAGATAAGGCAGGGCCGCCCGTGGGCAGAAGACGCAGAGAGGAAGAAGCGTCTAGAACCCTGCACAAAAGGACAAGCCGAAAGAAAACAGCACGATAACGGTCCGCGCCAAGGCCGGCCTGCAGCATGACGAGCATGCGAGCAGGACGGCTTCGACGTCGCATCCTCCTCCTCGTCCGCCGACCACCGGCCCATGGTACCCACGCGCAGGATGCTATGCGTCAGACATCTTACATATACAATTAGGTACGAGGAACGGGTTTTTGCCGCGATGCGCCCTTTTTTTGTTCTTTTTGCCGCGCCCCATCCGTCTCCATGTCGCCGCCGCCACTGCTCGT
>JANSMH010000034.1:0-135041 GCA_029299595.1 Grosmannia serpens
GGCTTGGGGGGGCAATAGAGAACGCGGGCATACCGCAAAACAGAGAGAAAGACGGGGCGAGAGAGAGAAGGAAAAAACCCCCCCCCCCCCCCCCCCCCCCCGGGGACAAGCAAGCCCAACGGCATGATGACGAATGTATGCCCGAGTGGAGACTGCTGACGGGTGTCCGCCGTTGGATGGAGCTGTGGAGCGCCAGCTTCAATGGCGATCCGGACCGCCATAGGCTGTGCAGAGCTCGATGGGGAAGCCGGCAATAAGCAGGGTGGGCATTCTGGGTGGACATTCTGGGTGGACACGCCCGGGCAGTCAGGAACTTTCACTCTGTGCGGATCACGACGAACGACAACGGGAAATGCAACCCGCTGGCCCATGGGCCTTGCACACCGTTTTAGTGAGCTCCGTTGTCTAGCGGCCGGGGATCGGTGTAAGAGGCGTCACGACTAGTCCAGACCGAAGTGGAAAGTAGGGACTGGCGGTCTCTACCGCGACGAATTCGAGAGAGACGAGTACAGGGAGAAGAGTGATTGTATAGTCGTTGGACAAGTGGCATCGAGAAAATGCCACTATTCCGAGATTCGTCAGTTGTCTTTGGGCCGTCCCCACTCGCTCCTGCCGCCGCATTTGTCGCTCCTTCCTCCAGGTGCGTTTGTCGTCGCTCTTCGTCGCTCCTTCCCCCCGTCGCGCCTCCCAGCAATTGCACCACTTCTGTAAACATCTCGCCTTTCCTCTTCTGCTTCATCTTCCTCTTTCATGCTCACAAAGTACGACCCGTCTAGCGACCGATCCTCACGATTCACCACGAGCGCTCGTCTCCAACGCCGGCCCAGGCTTATCCCACCTGGGCGCCGTCCACGACGAGCCCTACGCGAGCCGACAGGGATCCAGAGACGAGACATGGTCGAACGTAGGGCGGACTCCTGTCTCATGGCGTCCTCCCATCCCTGTGGCCGCGTGCCGCCTGGTGCCTCTGGGACACCTGGGGGGCACGCACAGGCTGCTCGCGTTCCCGACAGCGGTGTTCTCGCGGCAGGGTGTCGATCGGCCGCCCTCTCCGGCCCTGCCGGCCAGGCCAGGCGGCGTCTTTCTGCACGGAGGCCTCTATTTTCGGCATTCCTCTCTGGGCCGACGGCCTCCCCTGTGACGAGGGCGTCTCAGCCAGCGTCAGCCAGCGGCGGTGGCGTCTCCTGCCCGACCGGGGCGGTTGCTCCCCAGCCGAGCTGTGCTCAGTCCGTCGATGGCGAGGCCTCGTGTGGCGCCGGCGAGACCGTTCGGCCGCCTTGTCTTGGACGGCAATCTCGCTGTGCCTACGTCGCGTGCCTTGCGTCTCGTGCCTTGCGTCGCGGGCGCGCCGTCGTGCAGACGTCTGCACCGCACGACCGACGCGGTCCGCGGCCGTTGACAGCTGTCAGCAGAGAGGCGTCTGGACGTGCGCGCGCATTTGTGCTTCCGTCCCCAACGGCTCTGCGCTCTGCCGTGTCCCGACGACGACGCATCGCAGACACTGTGACTGTGCACCGTCCTGCCGGACGGCGAGTCGCCACGGCCGCCTCTCGCCAAAACAGGGCACAGGGCTCGCTTAAGGCAGCCCGGGCTTCCAAGACCAGCAGTGCTGCTGTGCGACGCAGATCATCCGAGTTCCTGTCTTTGGCACCACCCCCTCTCGCATCTCGTGTCTCCTTACAGACGATCCCCCCAAGGGGCCAACTCAGCCGTGCCTCCTTCTGTCCTAGCCCTGTCTCCATGTGACGCCTCTGGCGACACAGCACGACAGGGTCGTCTCGAGGGCCTCTGCTTGCCAAAGACCTGTCGCGTCGGCATGGAAGGTGTTTGGAACAACGGCATAGCACTTCGACAGAAACCAGGGCCAACGGCGCCAATGCTCAGCTGCTCGGCCACTGCGCAGGAGCAGCCGGGAGAGACAACGGGTGCAACGGCCAGCTTCCACGACGACGACCAGACCGCAACGAGCCTGAGACCGTGTCTCCTCTGGCTCCCATGGACACCGTGAGGCGTTTGACGTTTCTCGTGTCATCTCCCGTGTCATCTGTCCACCGCGGTCCCTCGGCAAGCGTCTGCTCGACCCTCGACCCTGTCTTGTGCCCTTTCCTGGACGCCAGGTGACCTCTTGGCGTGGTGCATGTCGGCTTCGTGCTGGCCTTCATGCTGGCTGTATATAGACCCCTGGCGTCCTTGATCCCTTCACTTTCGGTTCTGTCGATCCGGTCAGAGCACAGCTACCGAGTCTCCTTCTTGCTTCCTGTCTTTCCTTCTCCATCTGCCTCCTTCCACCATTGGTGCACCTCTTCATCTACCGGTCTCAACATGTGGTCCGCCGGCCTTCGATATGCGGCCTGGGCCCTGACGGCAAGCATCTGCGCCAGACCGGTGCTTGCCGTCGAGGATCTGCTCTTCTACAGCGGCATGACCTACAACGAATACAAACGGGCCACAGATGCCCTCGGCTACACTGGTGACTTTCCTCCCGCCCTCCCGGACCGTGCTCCGAGCTGTTGTTGTCTAACACGTCCTCAGCCCACGTCGCCTCCGCGGCCGAGTGGTCCGGGATGACGTCGTTCGAGTTTGCCCAGTACAAGGCCATCATCATCCCGGACTCGGACTGCGGCTCGCTGGACCGGATCCAGTTTCTCAACGACAGCAAGAACGCATGGACGCCGGCCGTGTCGGGGAACGTCATCGTCATGGGCACGGACACGACGTACCACTCGGCCACGCGTTCGGGCGCCGTGCGGCTGATGGACGACGGGATCCGGTTCGCCGCGGCCGGCGCCGGCACCGGGCTATACTTTTCGCTGTCGTGCTACTACAACGCGGAGACCGTTGCGACGGTCGACGCGCTCTCGCAGATGGGCTCGTTCGAGGTGCGCGGCCGCCTCGGCTGCTTCAACAAGGCGCACGTCGTGGCCACGGCCGGCGAGAGCGGCAGCAGCCCGCAGCTCAACACCATCAGCGACGGCGGCCTGAGCAACTGGGCCTGCAGCGCGCACGAGCTGATCACCGGCTACCCCTCGACGGGCGCGGGAGCCTTTGTGCCGGTGGCCGTGCTGACCGACGCGGCCGGCAGTCTCGGCAGCGGTGCCAGCGCGGCGACGGCGGGCGTGCAGCAGTTCCCGGACAACTCCAGCGGCATCCCGTACATTGTGGCGCGCGGGGCGACGCCTCTGGGCTGCGGCGACGGCGAGGTGGACGCGCAGCACGGCGAGGAGTGCGACAGCGGCGCGCAGAACAACGGCGCGCCGGGGAACCCCTGCTCGCTGTCCTGCCGCTGTCTGGGCGGACTCGTGTCGCCGGGCGGCCGGTGCGGCGCGCAGGCGTCGGCGTCGGCGTCGGCGTCGGCGTCGGCGTCGGCGTCGGGCACGCTGACCAGTGCGTCCATCAGCATTTCCGTGGGGATCAGCGCGGGTTTGAATGGGACGAGCACGGCGACTTCAAGCACGTCGTGGAATACGACGAGCACAGCTTCTATCACCAGCACGTCTTTGTGGAATACGACGAGCACAACTTTTATCCCCAGCACGTCTTCGTGGAATTCGACGAGCACGGCTTCTATCACCAGCACGTCTTTGTGGAATACGACGAGCACAACTTTTATCCCCAGCACGTCTTCGTGGAATACGACGAGCACAACTTCTATCCCCAGCACCTCTGCGCCGTTTAGCAACACGTCGTCTGTGTATTCGACATATTCCACGCTGAATTCCTCGTCCTTGTCGACCTCGTCGGCAAACGTGACAATGTCATCGTACTATTACAATACCACGACAGCAGCGTCCACCGCCAGTTCGACAACCAGCTGCGGCTACCAAACAAGCACGATAGTGACGGCCTCCCATAGGAACTGCAGCTCGACCTCCGGAAGCTCGACCAGCAGCAGCACCTCGACAGTGACGTCGACAACAACCCACAACACGACAGCAGTGTCCACGTCGTCCGCCTCTCCCACGACGGCATCGACCACTCGGTGCGGCGCGTACATTGGGATCAGGGTGATTGTCATAGTGGACGTGGTGGAGATCTTCCCAGCGAACAGTGGTGAGTGTGTCTCTGCCGATGCTTCCTGGCGCCCGCTGACATGGGCAGAAACGATCACGATCACGACGGACATTGAGACGGTCACGCGGACGATCTGCATCTCGACCCAGCCGCCCGGCAGCAGCGTCGGCGGCAACTCGACGGCGCCCAGCGGCACGGGAACGGGCAAAGCACCAATGTATCTGCAGATTGGCGAACGAGCGGCCGCGGCCACATCTACGGCGGCCTTTGTGGAGAGGATCATCACGACGTGGTATGTGACGACGACGCGGACGCACCGGCTGATGGGGACACTGGAGGCGGCCCAGACGGCGCAGTCACCGCCATCTCCGGTGGACGAGAAGGCAGCAGCCGAGGGCAGCGACGGGGCGACCGAGGCGACGCGGGTCCCTTATGCGCCGACGCGATGGCCGGCCAGCTTTGCGGTGGCCACGACGGCGGCGTCTGGCGGCGACGGCGGCCGATCGGCGACGGCGGCCGGCATGGGGATCGCGTGCACGCTTGTCATGGCCGCGGTGGCAGCGGTGGCGGTGATGGTGCTTTGAGTGCTGGGCGGATGGGACGGATGGGACGGCGGATGTTTTGTTTCTCTTCCTTTTTTTTTGGCAGGCGGAGCTAAGGGAGCGGAGTTCTCGATGATTGGCCAGGCCGCCTTATCCATTCCCCACCTCTGCACCTGCGTCGGAGTTGCCTGCCGACTGGGGACATTCAGGCGGCCATGGACGTCCGTCTGCGGTGCTGGTGGGTCTTTTTGCCGTCTTTGCCGTGTTATCTTGCAGGCCGAAGCCGGGATTAATGTGTGTCATATTTTGCTGTGCCAAGCGTTGTGAGGGTATAAAGTGTTTGTAGAGGTTTGTGTTGTGTTGCCATTGGCATTGGCATCGACATCTGCAACCATTGTCGTCATCACCAGCATCATCACCATCACCACATCACTACACTGCATCCACCACATCGCCATCACCACATCGCCATCACCACATCGCCATCACCACATCACCATCACCACATCACCACATCACCACCACACGCACATTTACACATCTACACCACCGCATCTACACCACCACATCTACACCCACACACACCACCACCACACCCACACCACCACACCCACGTACACCCACAATGCCCCCACAGCCGCCCCCCCCCGCGTTCGACCCGATCCCGGTCGACCACGCGCTGTACGACGCCATCGGGGCCACGGGCAAGACGGCCGGCGGGCGCACGCTGGCGCACGCGCTGACGGTGCCGGTGCGCAGCGGGCGGGCGTGGGTGGTGCGGGCGGGCCAGGTGTGCCGGCTGACGACGCCGCAGGGGCCGCAGGTCGGCGACCTCAACGTGTGGAGCCTGCACAACCCGCGCGAGCGCTTCTGGGCGGCGCGCACGCGGCAGCTGCAGCAGAGTCACGTGCGCGTGCACGACCGCCTCTGGAGCTGTCTGCCCTACCTGCGTCCGCTCGTCACCGTCACCGCCGACTCGCTCGCCGCCTACGGCATCGACCCCGTCGGCGGCCGCGTCCACGACCTCCTCGGCACCCGCTGCGACCCCTACGTCGACCAGCTCATCAGCGGCTCCTCCTTTGACCTCCACTGCCACTCCAACCTCGTCCGCGCCGTCCTCCCCTACGGCCTCCACGAGTCCGACGTCCACGACGTCCTCAACGTCTTCCAGGTCACCGGCCTCGACAGCGAGGGACGGTATTACATGTCGGTTGTCTCCCTCCTCTCCTGTCCCTCTCCCTTCCCCCCTCTCCCTCGCCCTCCATCTCTTGCTGACTCTTCTCCCCCCCCCCCAGGGAACCTTGTCCCGCCAAGGCTGGCGACTACTGGGAGTTCTTCGCCGAGGTCGACGTCATCTGCGCCCTCTCCGCCTGTCCCGGCGGCGACCTCTCGGCCTGGGGCTGGGGCGAGGCCGACGACGCCAACCCCATCGACATGGCCGACTGCTGCCGTCCCCTCGGCGTCGAGGTCTACGACATGGTCGACCGCGACACCGTCCTCAAGGGCTGGAAGAGCCCCGAAACCGCCATCTCCATGTACAAGGGCTTCCACGGCTACGTCGGGCCCGACTCGGAGCCGAAGACGGAGAGCACGTGAGTGGTGGGCTTCACTTGATTGATGGATGGCACGTGATAGATGGACGATGGACTCCACGTGATGGACGTGACTCCGTGACGGACTGCACGTGACAGACAGACGATGGACTCACGTGATGGATGGTGATGGACGGCACGTGATTGACGCACGATGGACTCCATGGACTCCACGTGATTAATGCAAATAGTCACAATATCGTAATCGTGTCTCATCACTCTGGCACGTGACCCTCCACCGCACTGATCACCCCCAGATTGACCTCGTCCATGAACAAGGCCTGCTTCTCGCTCGTGCCCGCCAGCAGCGCCACCGTCTCGATCACGTCCTCCGGCTCCAGCAGATGCCACTGCGCCAGCGTCACCTTGGTGCTGGGGCCCACCGTCACCGTAAAGAGGTGGTCCGTCTGCACGTCCGCCGGACTGCCGTCGTCGGGCGGCGATGACAGCCCGTTGAGCGCCCGGAACATGTCCTCGTCGGTGGCGTCGTCGCCCATGCAGAGGACAAACTCGAGCTCGCTGTCGCTGTGCTGCGGCGCCGGCGCCGAGAGCGTCGCTGCTGCCGCCACCGCTGCCGGCGCCGCCACCGCTGCCGGCGCCACGTCCATCTCGGCCACGTCGCCGCCACAGACGCTCTGGATGTCGGCGCTGTACGACGCCACCAGCCGCTTCACAATCTCGCCCTTGTTGATAAACGTCGGCCGCACCTCCAGGTTGGCCTTGCCCGTCATCACGTCCACGTCCCACGACCGCACCACCGTCGCCTCCAGCTCCTTCTGGCACTCGCGCGCCATGTGCGCTCCCTGTTCCGGGTCTGCCAGCCGGTAGTGCCACGTCAGGGCGCAGCGCTTCCGCTCGATAAAGGATCCTGTTCTGTCAGCACTCTTGCCGGCGCCGGGGGGGGGGGGGGTGCTCAGGTCTGAGGTCGCAGGTCGCAGGTCGCGGGTCGCACTCCGGCTGCAGACATACCTGGCACGCGGTCCGTGTACTTCTGAAACGTCTTGATGACGTCCGACTGCCAGCTCATGTCCAGCGTCTCCGCCAGGTTCTCCCACTCCACCTGGCCCGGGTGCCGCATGAAGCTGCCGTGCTCCGCGCTGAAGCCCAGCTCCGTGATGTGCCCCAGGTGCTTGCTGAGGAACTCCTGGTCGCGCCCGCTGATGATCCACACGGCGTTGCGGTGGTCGGCCGCCAGCGCCTTGAGCGCCGTGATGATCGTCCCCGACGGCACCGCGGCGCTGGGCTCGCGCACGATCGGCGTCAGCGTGCCGTCGTAGTCGAACATGAACAGCCGCCGCCGCGCGCTGCGGTACTGCGTCAGCAGCGCCGGCCGGTCCAGCGGCGGCGTGGCCCCGACGTTCTTGCGCGCGCTCAGCACGTGCACCAGCCGCTCGACCAGGCCCGTCACCCAGCTCTGCACGTTGTTCTTGGTCACGTGCTCGTACAGGCTGTCGTGCATCCGGTCCAGGTCGTCCTGCGGCAGCGTCAGGCCGCGGTGGATCGCGTCCGCCACCACCGTGTAGTCCCACGGGTTGATGTGGATGGCCTCGCGCAGGCTGCCGGCCGTGCCGCTGAACTCGGAGATGATCAGCGGCCCGTGGTTGTCGCGCTGGCAGATGACGTACTCCAGGCTCGTCGTGTTCATGCCGTCGCGCACCGACGTGATCAGCCCAATGTCGCCCGCCCGCAGCAGCGCAAAGTACTCGTCCTGGCTGAGGTACTGCGGGTAGTGCTGCACCGGCGAGAAGCCCAGCGAGCCGTACGTGCCGTTGATGGACATGACCAGCTCGTTGACCCGGCTGGCAATCTTGGCCTCGTCGCCGTCGCGCTCCTCCTCGATCGACGTCGGGCTCGTCACCTGGATCAGCACCACGCGGTCGCGCCACTCGGGGTACTTGCCCAGGAAGCACTCAAACGCCAGCAGCTTCTTGTCCACGCCGCGGATGCTGTCCAGCCGGTCCCGCCCCACGATGATCTTCTTGCCCGCGTACAGCGTGCGCAGCGCCTGGTACTTGCGGTTGACCGCGTCGCCCCAGGCCAGCCGCTCCACCTTGGCCACGTCGATGCCGATGGGGAACACGTCAAAGGCCACGCGCGAGCCGTACGCGCTGACGCCCGTGGCCGTGGCCTCGAAGCCGAGCAGCCGCGTGCAGCAGCTGGAAAAGTGCCGCGCAAAGCCGTAGCTCTGGAACCCGACCAGGTTGGCGCCCAGCACGCCCTCCAGGATCTCCTTGCGCCGCGGCAGGCAGCGGAAGAACTCGCTGCTGGGAAAGGGCGAGTGCAGGAAGAAGGCCACGTACACGCCGTGCAGCCGCTGGCGCAGCATGCTCGGCAGCAGCATCAGGTAGTAGTCGTGCACGACCACAATGTCGCCGGGCTTGTAGATCTCCGCGATGCGGTTGGCAAACTTCTGGTTCATGCGGTAAAAGTCCGCCCAGTGCACCCGCTCCTTGCGGCTGTCCGTCGGCGCGTGCTGCTTGTAGTGGAACAGCCCGTAGAGCTCGTGCTCGGCGTAGCGGCGCCACCGCGCCTGGTCGATCAGCCGCACGCCGTCCTCGTCCTGGCTGGAGTCGTCGGCCAGCCAGACGGGCACCGTCTTGACGCGCGTGTCGTGGAAGAGCTGCTGCTCGAGCCGCGCCATGTCGTCGCGCGGGATGAAGAGGCCGTCGCTGTCCGACTGCTGCGGCATCACCGGCCGGAAGCCGTCGACCGAGATGGGCGCCGAGAGCGGGTTGATCGCCGCCACGTTGGCCGTCGTCGGAGGCGTGTCGGGCGGCGAGAGCGCTTCGACCGGATGGTGGATCTCGCCGGTCCAGGCCACCACGGTGTGCTTCCACGGGGACCTGTCCGACGAGAGGTAGGAGAAGGAGTCGAACAGGGCCGACTGGCCGCGGCGCGTCTTCAGGTCCTGTTATTGGCACTCGTCAGCGATCGGTCCGGCGGGCGTCCGTTCCCTCGTTCCCTTTGCACGCCGACTCACCCAGTCGCCTCCTGCGCGGTAGTTCAGCGTATGGGGGATGTTGAACGTCGCCGAGATCATGTTGCCGCTGAGGGCGAGATCCGGGTTTTCCTGCCGGATGTCCGACAGGGACTCTCGCCGGGCGGTCATGGCTGAGTCGGTGTGTGTGAATGTGACGGAGAGCACACGAGGCGATGACGGGGAAAAGAGAGGGCGGGAAAGGGCTGGAAGAGCGGTACGGCTCCGCGGACGACCTGGGTCGATTTCGGGAGAGGCGGAAAGGCGGGTGATTCAGGCAGCAGAGAGTCGAGAGCCGAGAGCCGAGAGTCGAGAGTGGTGCTTCCTCGTACGGAACACAGGTGTGGTGAGACGGAATCTCGTCTTTGGTCGCACTGGAGGGTCAGAAGAATTCCGACAGTCGGGCCGCAAAACGGATACGAATGATCAATGAGCGAGAAAGGAGAGACGGGGATTTATTTCCAAGGGGACAGGCAACCGGATAAGGACAAGAAACAAGAGGGAAGAGACGAGGACAAGCCGTCGTGGGGCGCGAGGCGGCAGATAAGGGACGGAGGGAGACAGGGGGGAGGGAAGGGGAGGAGAAAAAGAATAAAAAGACGGTGGCAGAAGAGAGAGGCCGAGGAGAAAAAAGAGATCATGAAACGGTCTGCAGACGTGGAAGCCGAGCCCTTTTTTTGTTTGGAAGGGAGGGGGCGGAAGGGAAGGGAAAGAAACGCTTGGGAGACGAGAGAGAGCAGCCAAGCTGGCATGCACGGCTGCTCTCTCGCTCTATCGGTCGCTCTTTCCTGGCCACCGTGGACAGACCGATGATGCTCATTGTCCAGAGCACGTCTGCCGCCATTGGCCAGCGCCATCGTGTCGGCACACGGCGGTGGGGCCCAGCGCGCGCAGCGATTCGTGCGCTGGCCCGGATTGGGGCATTGTGGGGGAAAGAGCCACTGGTGGGGTGGGAAGGCGAGGAGAGGGGGGGGGGGGAAGGGCCGAGAAGGCAGAGAGAGAGAGAGAGGGCGCCGAACGGGGAAGGAAGCTGCAGGGAGAAGAGGGCCAGAGGGCGAACGAGGCAGGTACAGCCAATGTCTCAGCGGGCAGGGGCGACGGGGCGCTTCTGACTCACCAATGGGCAGACGGGCTGCTGGCGACAGGAGAGAGAGGCCGGCCTGGAGCCAGAAGCAGAAGCAGAGCCGTTGGTCGGACGGAAGGGAAGGCGTGGGACGTGAGGCGGAGAGCGCGGGGCGTCTGGCCAATGCGAGAGGGCCCGTGGCAGACGGAACGTCGTTGAGTGAGGCAGACGGAAGGGGAGAGAGAGAGAGGGGGGGGGGGGGGAGGCGAAGAAGGAAGGCCTGCGCGGAATGACGAAAGGGCAGAGGAAAACGGAAAGACAGAACCGACAGGCAAGCAGTGCGAATGGGGCGCTAAAACACCGGCCAAGAGGCCGCTAAACACTAGCCCCGAGGGGCCCTGCTGGCTGACTCAGAACGGGCCTAGACTTTCCCCCCCCCCCCCCCCCTGCGACCGGTGGAGTCCGCTGGAAGGGTCCCTCCAGAGAGAGGGCATCGCGTCGCGATCCCTCGTGTTGTTCGCCTGCCGTCCTGTCCATGGCTGCATGGGCGCCCGTCCGTCTGCCCCGATAGCGGGCCGGCAGGACGCAGGACTCGTCCACCTTGCCTGCGCCCCGTGCAGTTCCGTCCATTTCCACCCTCCGCCAGCCGCCAGCCGCCAGCCGCCTGCCACCACGCCCCGTCTGCGCATCCTCACTGGCCCGAAGTCGCTGGCCCTTCTCACCGCGCCATTCGCGGCCCACGCCCGTTTATGCACGCGGCCGCCGCCATGCCCGTCTGGCTGCCGCCTTCCCTGCTGCCTCCCTGCTCCCTCCCTGCTCCCTCCCTGCTCCCTTTTCCCTTTTTTTTTTCCCTTTTTTCCCTTTTTCCTCCCCTGCCTCGTCCCCTCATCACACCGTGGTGGCCTGACACTAGCCCTCTGACAGCAGCAGCCCAGTCCCGGAAAACAGCAGAGCTGACCGCCTGGCGTCGCCCGGGCTGACCACTATGATTCACCCTCTCGCGGCTGATTATTCTGTCGTGCCCGGTGGGGTCTGCAGGGAAGGAAGAGCGGACCGAGAAGAGAAGAGACGGAAAAAGAGGAAAAAAAAAAGAACAAGAGTCTTCCTGCCAAAACGTCACACAATCACACGATGGCAGCCAGACGGCCCAGCCGAGTTCCTCGCACCGCCTCGGAGAATGTCGGGCGCCGCTGCAGGCGATCAGATCCCGGCCCTTTTCTCCGCAAACCACCTGCGCCCTCGCTTTCCTGCCCACCAGACACGGCCGGTCGGCCGCTGCTGCCCTCTCTTTCTCGATCGTACATGCGGCCCGCTCGCCCACCACTCAGCCAACCGTCGTCTACCCGATCTGGCTGACTCAGCAACTGCTCACCGGCTGCACCACCCAACCCGCTGCAAGCTTGCATGGCTGCAGACGCACAAGAACAAGCGCCCGCCTCCATCCACGGCACAAAACGGGTTGCCCTCTTCATCCGTCACGCCCCGAATTCTCCCACGTATCAAAACGGCCAGACGGCCCCGGCAGCGGGTGCTTCTGCTGGTCGGCAATGTCTGGCTTACTAAGCATTCTCACCCGACGCAACAAACGCCATACTATCAACCGCCGGCTATTACGGAGTATGCATCATGCATCGTATCTTACCAAAAGGGAACCCCATTTCACCGCTCAGAATGCCCACTGTCGACACCACCGTGCCATCAGCTCTCCCGTCACTGGCCCCATGTCCCGCAGCGTCGTGCTGCGTGCCTTGGACTGCTCCAGGGCAAACGTCGGCTGCCTCCAGCCCGCATCCGACGCCGCGTCCATCGCCTGCAGCCGGTCCAGCAGCTTTACCGCCGGGTTGCCCGCTGCCGCTTCTGGCCTGCTGGCGTCGCCGCTGCTCTCGTCCAGACGCGCCACCCACGCCTTGAAGCCGATGACCTCCTTGATGCGGTCGCCGTAGAACCGCTGCACGTGTGGCACGATCGATCCCCAGCTCTGCGGCGACGGGTTCACCAGGTTCACGTACCGGCTGCCCTGAACGTCTGCCGCGCTCACAAACTCGTCTGCCGCGCTCACAAACTCGACAATCACCTGTGCTGCGTCCTCCGAGGGCACCCAGTCCACCGCGTTCATCACCCCGAGGCTGTCCGGCAGCGCCCCCAGGTAGACGGAGCTGGCGATCACGCTGGGAACGAGCTCCTGTCTGTTCCACGCGCCCTGGTCGTCCTGCGCGCTCCGGGGCCCCCCGACCTGGCCCAGACGCACCTGGACCACCGGCACGTCCAGCGCCGCCGACACCGCGTCCAGCACAAGACTGCTCACCAGCTTCGACCGCCCGTAGCCCATGCCGGCGAGGTGCAGATCGTCCAGCCGAGCCTCCGGCACGTCGCCGCGGCTCTGCCTCCCCCAGCCGTCCACGACGCTGATGCTCGACACAAACAGCAGCGGCACGCGCCGCGACGCTGCCGCCGCAAGATCGGCCAGGTGCCGCACGCCGGCAATGCTCGGCTCGAAGGACGCCACGTTGTAGTTGAAGTCCACCGGCCAAGCGCAGTGCACAATGCGGTCGACGTCGGCTAGCAGCGCGTCGTAGTCGGTGTCGCTCAGGCCGAGCCGGGCCTCGGAGACGTTGGCGTGCAGGAACTGCACGCGGGCAGCGTCGGAAAGCTCTGTCGTATCGAGTCCTTTGCTGCGCATCACCCGTTCCTGCCGCACACTGCCCCCGTCCAGGTCGCGATTGACGGCAATGACCTTCTTGACGCCCGCATTCTTGTGCAGAAGCGCATCCAGGATATAGGCACCGAGAGATCCTGTCGTGCCCGTCACCAGGATGGTCTGGCCGTTGGTGCGCGGTGCCGGCCGGCTGTTTGCTGGCCGCGCCTGGAGGTCCTCTGTATAGCGCTTGATGAGCATCTGCATGTGGCCGATCTCCTCCTCCTCTGCCGTGGTGCTGTCTGCACTTCCGGCGGCCGTTGACAACATATAAGCGGCCAGCTTGGCGGGCGTCGGGTTGCCATAGATGATCCGCTGCGACAGGCTCACGTCTTTGGTGCTGCTCTCGGCCGCTAGGCCGTCTTTGAGCAGGCGGATCGCGTTCATCACCTGCAGAGAGTCGATGGCTCCGACGGAGAAGAAGTCCGTGTCCACGTCCAGACGCGGCGAGGCGCCAAGGCGGTTGACAAACACTGCGCGGATGGACTTGGCCAGGGCCGCCTCACTGCTGGTGTCCAGGACGACAGGGGCAGAGCCGGTCATCGTCCCCGTGGCGGCGCCGCTGGAACCAACCCGTCGGTAGAGCTCGTCAATCTCCCGCTCGTACAGCTTGACTGCCATGGACCGCTGGATCGTGCCCTTGCCTGCTCGCGGAAATGGCTTGGCCGGATCGGTCACGATGACCAGCGGCCGGGCAATGCGGCCGTGCGCCACGGTGCTCTTGTTGGCGGCCTCCACAAACGGCCACACGTCCTCGATCAGTTTTTCCGCTCCGGCTGCAGCGTCGGCCTGGTCGGCCATCGCCCCGTCATGTGGCTCGATCAACAGAGCTGCCTGAAACCGTCCGGCACCGGCAACAAGGGCGCCGCGCACGGACGGATGGCGGGAGACGCCGAGCTCAATGTCCTCCGGGTTCAGCTTCTCGCCGTTGGAAAAGACAACGATGTTGTCCAGGCGGCTGTAATATTTCCAGTGGTTGGGCTTGGTGGGGTGGCGCTGGAACAGGTCGCGCGTGAACCACTCGTCGAGCTCGGGGAAGGTCCAGAAGGCCACCTGCAATCCGGGTGTCTTTTGGCGCGGCATCTTGCGCACGATGACGAGTTCAAAGATGTCGTCGCTGCCGGGGACAGGTCGCCAGTCGCAGCCCATGGCGTCATCGGGGAAAACAAAGTAGTCCCACAGTGACATGTCATCTTGGAACTGGAGCGAATATGGGAGAGCTCTGATGGGGGGGGGGGGGGGATATATTAGTTTGTAGTCACGCAAACCAGACAAGCGTCAGCGGTGGCGACATACTCTGTGCTGGAGATCATATTGGATACGATGAGCCCCTTCTTGACGAGCTTGTCGCCGGTGGCCTTGGACAGGGATCCTGATAAGAGATGTGAGTGAGAGGAGAGGTCCAGTCGTGCATGTGCCGCAACTTACCGCCGGTTGGGACGACACAGTTTATCCTTAGGAGGGCAGCTTCGCCGGAGGGCGTCTTGGCAAGCTCCTCGATGATAAAGGGCGCCATTATGGCGCCGTCGGCGACGGAGTGGGTGAGAACGTCCTCGATGAGGACGCTGTTCACGGGCCGATCAGAGGGCGGGAAGACGCTCGGGATGCCGTGGAAGATGCCGAGCCCGAGGGCGGTGGCCATGCCGGCCGTGTGGAAGAGGGGCATGGCGTTGAGGATGTGGGTGATGTGTCTCTTCCAGCCGTGCCAGATCATGGTGGGTGCGCTCTCGTCGGTGACGCCCTGGAAGGCGTCCAGGACAGCCCACATGCCCTGGCGGATGACAATGGGCTTGGGCAGGCCCGTGGTGCCGCTGGTGTGCAGGACGACGAGGGCCTCGGAGGCGGCGTCGTCAAAGGTCTTCGCAAAGGGAAAGGGCGCGGCGACGAAGCCGCCGCGGGCGTCGTCCTCGCTGAGCAGCACGTCCAGCTCGGGCATGTCGACGAGCGCGAGGCCGCCGGGGGTCTGGGCGGGCCAGGACGCGACCAGCGGGCGGGACGCCGCGGGCACCCACAGGGCGTGGCAGCCGGTGCGGCGGAACAGGTTCGTCTGGCCCTCGGTGGTGTTGCGGGGCGATATGAGCAGGGCCTGGCCGCCGGCCTTGCTGACGGCGAGCACGAAGAGCATGTAGCGGACGTCGTTGGGCCCGATGTAGGCGAGGGTGGGCCCGACGAGGCCTGCGAGGCCCACCTGGGGCGGCACCCAGTCCACTGTGGCGACGACGGCGTGGGCGAGACGGTCGACGGCGCGGGCTGCCTGCAGGAAGCTGACATGCTGCCAAGAGTCCGGGGAAGCCAGGTTGTCGGAACAGCCGGGACGGGGGAACACGGCGAGGTCGCGCGCGGGGTCGTGGCGGGCGACATGGTCGAGGACGTCGACGAGCAGGCGGTGGCCGTAGTCGGGGACGTCTGTGGAGTCCATCGTGGAGGGTTATGCGAGGAAAAGGGGGGGGGGGGAGAAGGAAGACGAGAAAAAGGAAGACGAGGAAAAGGGGGGGGGGGGGGAGGGGAGAAGGAAGACGAGGAAAAGGAAGACGAGGAAAAGGAAGACGAGGAAAAGAAGGACAAGGAAGGAAGAGGTGAGAAGAGAGCGGGATTTGATGTGTGTTACTGAGATTGGGCCGTTTGCCAAAGCCAAACTCCGCATGACGAGACGAGAAACAGTCGACCAGCTTCTGGCTGGCTGCAAGCCGATATATACCCTCTCTCCGAAGAGGCAGAGGATAAACAGAGTGGGTGGGGGCCCAACGACATTTGAGACAGGCCAATTCCGGCCGTCCTCGTCGTATTGCAGACGTGCTTGTTTTTCCTCATGTCTCGACCCCCACTTCTCTCAATTCCAACGGCCATGGCGCCCGGCTTTCAGCCCGAGGCCACGGCACCCTGCCATTCGGCCAGTCGGCGTTGCGCGGCGGCAGTTTCGGTGTGCGTCTTGTCGGGCCATGTGTTGAAAATGGCATGGTTCGTATTCTCAGGCCCGTCTGCGGGGGATCCCTGGGCTGTTCCACCCATCAAACCACCTGTCTCCGGAGAGGTCTGTGTCATTCTCGCAAGGCCGCATCGCCGTCGGGCTGTCGTATTTGGGGATCCCTCCATCACTTTTTTCTGAACAGCTGCGCAATTTGTTGGCAGAGGATATGACAGAGACACACCAGTCGCTGGTGCCGGATAGGCGTCCAGCTGAGTGTGGGTAAATGGGCCGCAACGGGCTAGACGGCCGTTTAGCGAACAGCTGACGAGGGCGGGAGAGAAGACTGATGTGGCAGTTGTCGGCTTGGTGCTCCGCAAGAAGCCAAGATGGGAAATGGAGGAGGAAATCCGGAAAGCCATAGAATCCCTTGTACATAGTAGTTTCTCTACAATCCCGATGCGGAAAGAGCGGCCAGGGATTCGTGACCGGCAATTCCTCGTTCGTTCCACCGGACCCACGCCTTATCTGCTTATCGTGAAGCGCTAGGAGTGGAGGCATTGTGCCTTGTCCTCTTTCGTTGCAGTTGTGCGTGAAGGTGAGGAAACAGCGGACAGGATCACGCCTTCCTAATTAGGAAATATCCGTGTAAGGATGCATCACGTGCGAGACAAATGGACGAGGAAGCCGACTGGAGAAGCCGACTGGAAGATGACAGACACAAGGGGTTCGGTTCATAGAGTTCTATATAAAGCGTCTACAGCGTGATGCCCGTCGTGTCTAGTAGCTGGCCGGGACCACGCCCGTGCGTCCGCCGTCGACGACCAGCACCAGCCCGTTGCAGAACGAGCCGGCCGGGCTGGCCAGGTAGAGGATGGAGCCGGCCATGTCGCCTTCGCTGCCAAACTTGCGGGCGGGGATGAAGCCGGGGTGGCCAAAGGGCTCGTCCTCGGGCAGGCGGTTGCCGATCATGCCGGAGGCGAGCTCGGACGGGAAGACTGTCGGTCAGCGGTGTAGGTGGAGGGAGCAAGAGAGAGGGGGGGGGTGGCAAGAACGATGGGCAGCCGAAAGATGCCCAAACTCACGTCCGGGCGCGAGCGCGTTGGCGCGGATGCCGTACGGCGACAGCACGCCGGCGGCCTGCTTGGCCAGCTGCAGGACGGCGGCCTTGCTGCCGACGTAGGCCGGCGTGGACATGTGGCCGCGCATGAGGCCGGCGATGCTGGACGTGAAGACGACCTGGCTCTGCACGCGCGGGTTGGCGCCGGGGTTGGTGGACGACGGCGGGCCGGCGGGCGCGCCGTAGACGTCGGGCCGGGGGCTGTGGGTGCCGGCGACGGCGGCGGCGACGGCCTGGCGGTTGCCGGCGTCGAGCAGCTCGAGAAAGGCGTAGAGCGTGAAGAGCGCGGCGGTGGTGTTGACGTGGAAGACCTCGGTGACGTCGGCCATGCGGACGTCGTCAAAGAGGCGGCGGCGCAGCGCCGCCAGGTCCTGCGGCCCGCCGTCGTAGTGGTGCGAGGCCGGCCCGGCGATGCCGGCGTTGGCCACGAGCAGGTTGACGCAGCCGGCGGCCACCGGGTCGGCCGCCACGACGTCGACGGCCGCCTGCAGCGACGCCTTGTCCGTGACGTCGCAGACGACGGCCACCACCACCGCCGCCGCGCCCGCCGTCTCGCCGTTCACCGCCGCCGCCGCCGCGTCCAGCACGGCCGCACGCCGGCCCAGGATGAACACGCGCTTGGCGCCGTTGAGCGCCAGCGCCCGCGCCATGATCAGCCCGATGCCCGAGCCGCCGCCCGTGATCACGGCCACGAGCCCGTCCACGCGGAAGAGAGAGGCGGCCTGCAGAGACATGGTGGCAGCTGGGTGTGGGAGGGCAGGGGGGGGTGGGGGGGGGTAATGGACGATGAGGTAGAGGGCAGCGTTTAGAAATTGAAAGACGGAGCATATATAGAGCGGCTACAAAAGACAGCGGTGGCAGAAGTGGGGAACTCCGACGTCAGCAGAGTGGGACGAACGGATTCTCCACTGCATCGGCGCAGGGCCAATGGACTATCTGGGTATCTAACAATACACGGCCGCCGGGGCCAGAAGAGACGCAAACACGGGCACAATGGGCCCGCAGACGTGGCGACGACGAGGGATGGAAGAGCGTCACGGGGCCGGCAAGGCCGCCGTCTAGTTGCCGTTCTTGATGCGCTCCATGGCCTTGGCCTTGGCCTTGGCCTTGGCCTTCTTGGCCTTGCGCTCCTTCTCGGCCTTTCGGAACTGGGCCTTCTCGTACGCCTTCTGCTCCTTCTGCTTGCGCCTGGCGTCCTTGCGCGCCTGCTTCTCGGCCTCCTTGGCCTGCTCGCGGCCCTGCTGCTCCATCACCTTGGCCTCCTTCTTGGACTCGGCCGCCGGCTGCTCCGGCGTCCACGGCTGGCTGTAGTCGTCCGAGCCGCCCTCCCAGTTGCGGCGGCCCTCGGTCTCGATCTTGGCCGGCGGCTGGCGCTTGGGCGCCTCCGTGTGTCCGTCGCCGCCGACGTGGTACCGCTCCTTGACCGGGTTGACGCCCGGCTCCGTGTGGCGCTGCCAGTCGCGGAAGTCGACGTGGTCGTACTGGCTGCAGCTCCGCTCAAACGGGCACTGGCCCTGCTCGCTGGCCGACGCGCACGCCGGGTCAAAGGCGCAGTTGTGGTTCTTGAGCACCTCGGCCGCGCCGTGCGAGAGACACTTGACCGCGCCGACGCCGTTGGGGAAGCCCCAGACGCCGGTGTTGGGAATGTCGCCCATCACGGGCTGCGCCTGGTCCATGCGGGCGCAGGAGCTCGAGCTGTGAGCGCTGTCAGTTGGGGAGGGCCGGCTAACACAGCAGACAACACAGCAGACAACACAGCAGACGGTGCAGCAGACGACTTACGGATAGAACATGCACACATTGTTGCCCGAGAGGCGGATCGACTCGGCGTCGGAGATGTTGTGGTCGTCCAGGGACACTGAGCCTGTTAGCAAACGGGAAGAGACGGCAGAATGCGGAAATCGGACGTACTGCACTGGTTGGGCTGGACCTTGACCGCCTGGCCCTTGTAGCCGGGCCGACTGAAGACGGTGAGCTCATACTCGGTCGGCGCCGTCTCGGCTGCAGCGGCCACAGCCAAGAGGGCGGCGAGAACCTGGCTGTTCTTCATTGTGAAAGAAGATGCAAGAATGCGGATGTGCTTGGAGAATGGCAGAAGAGGCTGGGGAGACTTGTGTGAGAAGTTGGGGAAAGAACAAAAGAGGGAGGCGGGAAAGAGCGATGAACTTAAATGCACTCGGGGAACATTACTGATCTTCCGACAAGGTTTTCACTTTTCCTTCTCTCGACGGCATGCGAGAGATATACACACAAACACACCAAAGAAACCCCGAAAAGAGGGAGTGCTCTGCTTACACAATGACATCTTTTCTGCTTGATAATGACTTTGCAGCCGTTAGTGGCGACGACCTATTTGGACCTCATCTTTCAATGACCTGCTCATCGTCTTTTTCATTTTTTTTCATCCACATTTACAATTCCGTGCGAAAAATTCTTTCATTCTTGTGTCTTCTCCGTTGGTCAATGACCAAGCAATAAACTGCATAAACTGCATAAATTGGTCCGTCTCTCTTCTTCCTCTTCTCTCAACTACTATTCAACACCACCAACGCACAATAAGCTCTCCACGCAAGAAGCCCTTCAAAACAACTTCATACACACCCACACACCCACAATGCAGACCAAGACCATTCTCGCCGCCATCGTCGTCGGCCTGCAGGTCTCCTGCGGCCTCGCCCAGAACGCGAGCGCGCCTACGGCTGCCAATGCCACGACCGTCCAGCTGGCCGCCGCCTCCGACATCGCGGCCATGATGTCGATGCTGGCCGAGCTGAACATCACGGACAGCGCCGTGAACTTTGCCGAGGCCCACGTGCGCCGGCCCCTGGTCGACGAGCACGGCGACGTGATCTACGAGCCGATGCCCCGGGAGCGGCGCCACGGCGCGCTGGAGCTGTGGTCGCAGCGCCGGTTCCACGGCCACCGGGCGCTGTACGGCCTCAAGGAGGGCCAGTGCGACACGGTCGAGACGTACACGTACGGCCGCACGGGCTTTGGCAAGTCGGCGCGCGTGGTCGAGGACGGAATGTGCTGCCAGCTGTTCACGGCGCCCGGCTGCAACGGCCACAGCATCGTCGTCGCCGGCGACATGGTCTCGTTCCAGCCCTACGGCATGGACAACAAGGTCAAGAGCGTCAGCTGCCGCGACTGCCGCGAGCTGTACCCGGACACGGACTGAGGGAGGGCCAGAGGGCAGGGAGACGACGGGGAGACAGATGTGTTCAGGAGAGTCGGGCGAGGACTGTCCCCAAGCGGTTGTCAAACATAGCAGGCGGGTGGGCAGTCTGGACGGCCTTTTCTCTGCAGCTTTTCAAACTTTTTTTTATTAGAGAAATAGGTTTTGCATATTCTTGATCCGTCCTGTGCCTGGCGACCTGATAGTGTAATGACTATGGACGCAATCCCAACCCACACATCGGATACTCCTCCCTGTATCCTACCTGTTGTGTTTTCTCTTTTCCTCCTTTTTTCTCTCTATTGCCACTGCCAGTCATTACGCACACGATGTCGCCACAACCTCATCTCGTAATGGACTGTCGCTGGCACGTCTGCACGCCTTTAAAGCTGTCCAACTTTGCATTTCCTTTCCTTTCTATCCTTCTGTGCTTCCTCATTTTCCGCATTCACATCTTTACTTGCTGAAGCCAAGCAGCGCCCATACACACACACTCCCACAGCCAACATGAAGTACCGCCTCCTCTTCGCAGGTGCATACCTGCTCAACAGCGTGTCGGGAGCACCCGTGGCGCCGGCGACGGAGAACATCTTCCGCCAGCAGACGGCGGCGTTGGCGCCGCGCGATGTTGGCGCCGACTGCTTCGACGTGGACGCGGGCATCCCGGGCAACATGCACTGGAACGACCGGGACCAGTTCGTGGTGGTGGACGGGCAGAAGTGCCGGCCGAAGCTGGGGCTGCGCGACGGGTCGTGTCGCCACCACCAGGACCTGAGCACCAAGTGCACGGCCTTCTGCCAGACGAGCGCCTTCCACTTCTTTGCCGAGCCGATCCCGCTGATGGGCGGCAAGATGTGCCGCGAGGGCGAGGGCTGCGAGATCCGGCACGAGCACTCGTTCCACGTGGAGGTGTCCAACACGGAGGTGATGCGTCACGTGATCGACGCCACCGCCTCGGTCACGCCGTCGGCGAGCTGGGGCTTTGGCTTTGACATCCAGAACATCACGACGGGGCTGGTGCGGCGCGACGGCACGCCGGTGCAGGCCGGCGACGACGTGGTGAGCGCGGTGCGCACGGCCATGGAGGCGCAGGACGGCGAGATGGCCGCGCTGTACGGCAACGCCAGCGTGGCCGCGAACCTGACGACGCTGCTGACGATCCCGATCCCGGTGCCGACCATCACGAGCCCGACGGCCAGCATCGCCATGACGTTTGCGGGCCACTGGACGCGCGACTGGACGCACACGTACCACCACTCCGAGGACAAGGCCAGCTTCACCGCCATCACGCACAAGCAGGTGCCCGGCGAGGGCTGCGGCGCCTTCTGGGCCGTGCCCGTGGCCGTCGGCTACTGCGGCTGGTCGACCAGCCCGCGCTTCCCGCCCGAGGTGCACGCCGACGCCATGCAGTGGCTGCACGAGACCGAGGACCCCTACGAGGGCGCCGTCAGGATGGGCCG
The DNA here is from genome assembly GCA_029299595.1 of Grosmannia serpens. Lineage (NCBI taxonomy): Eukaryota > Fungi > Ascomycota > Sordariomycetes > Ophiostomatales > Ophiostomataceae > Grosmannia > Grosmannia serpens. Next base: position 21,541 of record JANSMH010000034.1, read on the forward strand.
CTGGGGCGACGCCGCCCACCAGCAGTGGAACGTCACCGACGGCCGCTGTCCCGTCAACTACCACGAGTTCCCCTTCTGCTACGCCGCGCCCCTGACCAAGCCCGGCGTCGACGGCCGCCCCGACGAGGCCCTCCAGCGCACCGTCTGGCGCCCCTACGACTGCGAGACCGCCCGCCTGCTGCCGTCCCAGCTGCAGCCGCGCGAGGTCCGCCAGCAGCTCGACTTTGACGAGTTCTTCAAGTACCACATCCGCCAGGACCCCCGCCTCTTCAACCCCGAGCTGGCCTGGAGCCCGTCCGCCCACCAGGAGGACGACCAGTACTACGACGTCGACCGCGTCGCCGACTACGGCAGAGACGACGTCGTCGATGTCGACGAGGTGGACGACGAGGTGGACGACGAGGATCGTCCGGTCATTGAGCTCGACGACGAGGACGACGACGACTTCGTGGCCGAGTACGACGAGGACGACGCCGCCGCCGACGAGGACGACATCGTCGAGGTCGAGGTCCAGGTCGAGGGCGAGGACCACGTGGTCGACGTCGACGTCGAGGCCGAAGAGGACCATGTCGTCGGCGAGGAGGACGACTACGAGTAGGTGCAAAGAAGCACATGTTCACCGATACGGGGAAGCGGGGCGGTTCGTTAGCGGACCTTTAGTGCTCCCCCACCCCTGGAACAGCACCCTTGATAGTGGATGTTAGGTCATTACGGGGTTAGCGGATAGGCTGTGTTAGCGGCATAGGGCAACAGAAAATAGAAAATGTAAAAAAAAAAAAAAAAAAAAAAGACCACAAAAGGCCCTCTACTCGTAGCCATCTTCACCCCCGTCGCTGTCCTCCGCTGCGAACCGCCCGTGCTCGATCCACCAGCTGCTGCCGCCCTGCCGTCCGCGGCCGTCCCACCAGCCGTCCAGGCGCAGCTGCATGAGCCGTCCGAGGTGGCTCGTCGTCCCGTCCGAGAGCAGGTCTTCCGCGCCCGTGTCCTGCAGGATGGCGTCGATGTGGGCGCCGGCGCCGGTCTTGTGCAGGATCTGCGCGATGGAGCGGTGGAGGGCGAGCAGGCGGGCGTTGGCCGCGGGCCCCTGTTGCGCGTCCCGGTCCACGACGGCAAACCGGCAAAAGTCGTGCACCTGGGCCGCCGGCAGGACGACGGTGTTTTCCGGGCCCGCATCCCCACGAAGCGTCTGGAGCGTCGTCACCGCCGTGCCGTCCAGCATGGACAGAAGCTGGGCGGCAGTCTGGCCAGCAGGTGACTGTCGGTGTCAGCGACGAGGGAGGTGGCGGGAATAGGAAAAAAATACAGAAAACGAGAAGAAAAAGAGAGGAAAAAGGCAAGCTTCAAACATACCAACTCGCCACCATCATCGACAGTCATCGGTGATGGCGGAAATATGCACGCCGAGGTCATGACTTCTGCGTCTGCATCCGTAGTGATGGTGTCAGCATAGCGAGTGCCGACAGCCTTGACTGGTGTGCGCCATCATGTCAGCAGGGGGTCCTTGCAAGGGTCCCAGACACCGTGGACACGCACGTGGCAGCAGGAGGCCGTCGACCAGCTCATCAGCAAAGGTCTCCACAGTCGCGTATTGTGACGCAGTCAACGGACCAAGTCCGTCCTGAATGTCGATGCGGTCAACGAGGGCGTCGACAAGGCGATCTCGCGAACCGTCGGCAGACTGGGCGAAATCGAAAAAGAGGCGCAGCAGCAGCGCCCCATTGTACGGCTGCCGTGGGGTCTGCGCAAGTTCAGACGCACGGGCTGTGTCGAGGAACCGCCGGCACAGAATATCCCGTGCTGCCATTTGCGCCTTGTTTGGTGGATGCGGCGAACCAGGTTGGCCAGAATAACCTGGAGACAAATGTTGGCAGTGTGCACGGACCACCTGCGCGAAATTTTAGCCATTTTTTCTAGGCAGTCGTTTGAAACGAACCCACACCTTTGGGTTGTCACTACGGAGTACTCTGTATTTCCTTAACGAGGAGATCCCATCCCATTGGGCGCAGTGCACCAATCGGCGGCAGTATGCAGAGTCACTGACTAGCAAAGGCATCGGATGCCTTATCGCCACGTAAAATAATGAAACGGATGGAAGAACGGATCCTTTTCGTCCTAATTTTCTCGGTTTGACGATGCCCTCCGTCCAATGGTCTCCTCGGTTGTCGCCTGGCTACTGTCTGTGCTGCGCCCTTAACGACCATCCAGAGGGAGCACTACGTACTTGGCGAACTGGTCTCGAAACTGCCGGAACTGGGATGGCCATGGTCGCTAGTGTTGGCGGCTCTGTTGAATGCTGTCGATTGTCTTTATTTGTTTGTAGACGAAGAGTTTAATACAAACGTAGAGTCCTTAAATAGAAATATAATTCTACCAGGCCTAAAGAGCAGACCGTTTACCGTAGGAACCAGCTTGTCAAGCGTCTTATCTCTAACATAGATAAGTCTTATGTAAGTATTAAAAAGCCTGTCATTAATTATCCTTTCGAATCCCTTATTTCCAGGACTTCTTCCCTAAATGTTTTCGCCCCACAGCCTGTTACGACATGTCTATCCCAACGCGATCATGCCCCCCAAGCATGCTACAAAACGGGCCCAGCGGTCTCTTGTCCGTCCTAGTCTATGTAATAGGAGGCATCGGACTACAGGAGCGATTTTAAATACAATATATCCGTACGGGTCTTCGGTGCTCTTTGTAATGTTTCTGCGTCATTCATCTGTTCTCTGGGTCATATATCCCTGGCTTTGTAAAGCTTCAGTCGTCAATCGCACAGCTCTCGCAATCTTCGAAGCGGGCTGGAGGCTATGTCTCTATCTTTTTTTTTTTTTTTTTTTTTTTAGTTTGTGCTTCAACTCATTTTTTACGAAGCTCGAGCTGCCAAGCACAAAGGCATTCTCCAACTCCATTAGCCGATGGCGGTACGTGTTAAATGTAGTACACTGCTTTAGGAACGACGCGCTACTCTTTATCCAGTGGATCATAAACATCGAAAATGCCACTACTAAACTAGCTACGATGCCGCGGACGGACGGTAGCTACCAGCGCTGCTGGCCGCGGCGCGAGAGCTCCACAAGCATCTAGGAGTACAAGAATGGGAACAGTGGGGTTCCACCCTCTTTTTGGATAATTGGACAACATGGTGTACCAGCATTGTGGTCGCTGCCGTGGACGGCCTCTCGCTATTGGTGTGCTGCATTGCTGACCACCCTCGACTACATATCTTACCAACCCTACCGCCTAGCGGCCGGCACGTTTCAGGCCTTCATAGCCAGGAGTGGCTAGCTAGCTGTTTAAATGATATATAATAAGGAACAAACATCATCATCACCGCCTAGCGGCCGCATGCTGTCAGACGAGAGCAACTCAACGAACCACAGGACGAGGGCAAATGCGCCAAATTTAGGGCACTATTACTACCTGCTAAAAAATGTAGATTTTTGTGACTATTTGAGCAGCCGAGTATTCTTTCAGCTAACAATATGTAGGCCTAGTCAGAACGCCGTAGAAAAGGTTCCGTTTTCCGCAGCGGACTCTGTCTCTTGTCTTCTCTCTGTATCCGCATATTAGTAAAAATAACTACCATCTCTAGCAACCTTCGATCTCTGAACCAGATCAACACTCGAACGATGTTCCCAGAAAAAGCTACACTGTGAAATCTACAGCTCCACGTCACCTTTTGCACCTCTCAGTCTGTTTTCCTCTGCTGATTTCCATCTGTCTCTAATATTTGCAACTGCCCACATTAGAGGTCCTATTGGTAGTCTCCGTCTACCACAACTTTGAGATGGCGCCATCCGTTTCAGCATCAACCCTTCCATCCAGTGCGTCCACCGTGACTAATGGCTCGTCCTCGTGGGATGTGCAAACTCTCATGGGCCTTGCATTCGGAGTAATTGCATCACTTGTTGGCATTGCGGGCGTATTTCTTGCTTTCTTGTCTATGCGCAAGAAACATACGCCGCCTACGCCGTAGGTTGACGCCCCCTCTGTCATCTGCAAATTCACCAGCACTAATACTTCCGCGCGTCTCGAAGTAACGCCTTACCACTTGGCGAGACGACCCACAGTTCTCTTCCAGATACATCGGCGGCCGAGAACCAAGGATCTGTGCGTACGGCTAGGGATACTCCAGGCACGACGACCGATTCTGGTGATCAGATCCAAAGTTAAGGGATTTACCGAGACTACATTAGAGCCATCTTTCATGACTTGTATGCATATTTTGTGTCCGTGACCGGTTTCGATCTGATAGTTTTTTATTTATGTTTCTATAGTCTGTCATCCAGCGAAAAGAGACATGGCCGTCCAACCATCCCCTAAACGTAAGATGTGAAGTTCTCGACGGCTGTAGCTTAGCATCTACTATTTAACTCGAGGATGTCCTAGAGCTAGCTTGCCTTTGCCAATGTTGGTATATCTCATAGGCAGAATTTGACTACGAGTCGCAACGCGACATCTCTCATTCGATGTAGTCTTGCGACGTAACTGCGAAAATCTGTGCATCGCACCGGGATATAGCTACAAGGTAAAATTTTATTCTGACTAGGTCGGTAGTAGACGAAGCCTAATAAGCTACACGTAAAATGGTAGTGATTAGATGTACCAATCTAGAACCCCCCGGAAAACCAACAAATGTAAAATCACAGCTAAGCAAGCAAAGCAAGGCAAATAAATCCTAAAATCGGGTATTAATTACGTAGTTATCCATTGTAAAAACTTAAAGAGAAACAGCAGCTATAATATTGTCAAAAATTAGCGTGCATAGTGTCAGTAACGCTGTAAAGCAAAGCTTATACTCGTACGATAAAGACTTTCAGCACGTTCTTGTCGACTTGTACGCACGTAACTGTATTAGTCGCGTTTGTGCCCGATCGGGTTTTGGATTAGCAGATTGGCGGAATTTTGTTTTTCAAAAACGGTAAAGCGGCATAATGGGGTGCACAACAATCCCACACTAGTTCGGAGTATCTCACATAGCGTCAGCTTGTATTTACTCCGTACAATTTGTCAGACTCCGGAACGCTGCACACTGTCCAATAGTGCGATATTATTGGCCAGGAAGAAAAGCAGAGAATAGCCCTGCTAAAATCTCTGCGCCTCCAATCCACCGTATGTACTAGTAGACAATTTTCTACCAATACATCGCACCTTTTAACACCCTTTGCACCTTACAGTGCGCCCGTTACTAACACCAATACCGTTGCTTTACACAATGTACTTATCCCGCAGCTACTCCGTACGAAAGACTTTTTAACCGACACTGTAACTATCCATAGACAGGCGCTGTACGGGGTAGTTGTGACACAAGTTGAGCATTAAAAAAACGACAACAGGAGGATTCGAACCTCCGCGACCGAAGCCATATGATAGTCTAAACCGGAATTAAGAAATTCGGCAAGTTCGAATCATACCCATTAACCACTCTGGCATGTTGTCCGTTGTTGGATTGTGAGAGTGTGCAGGAAGTAATACTCCTCGACCAGGATGTCGCATATGTCCAATCATATTGATACCTGCTCCATTTTTGCATCATCTCCTGCCACGCACTCTCCATCGCAAACCCGCAAACACGAGCGTTTCCACTGCTTGACAAATTGGCCCAGATTTGCAGGAATTCTTAGTCCACTATGGCAACAATGCTCTCTTCGGCCGGGACCGGCTCGGGCCGTCTTGGAACGAAGCTACGATGGTCTAGCTATCTTCCATTAGCATATTTTGCTATCCACATCCACGATCCTGAGGCCAGCAGTGCTTGGGCGCGGTGTGCTGCGTCAGGAACGCGTCTGTCTTTGCAGCTGCCGCCACCGCTCTCGTCCTCTTATGTGGAGACCTGAAGCCCGGAGGGAGGTAGAAGTGTGGATCACTGTGACGTGGTCAATGGGACGGTGAATGAACATCACGGTGTGCTGGTTTTTGGGTGGGAGCCTATTGGAAGGAAGCCGTTTGGGGCCACAACCCACTCGGGGCAACGACTGTGGCGATCCGCCTGGAGCTGCGCGCGCCGGACAAGTAGAAATAGTTCGGACCAGACGCGGTTTCTTTCTCTTTCTGACCTCAACTACTCTCCAAAGCAGAGCTGCCAACTCGCAATGTTTCACGACAAGCCGGCATGGATCATCGTCAAGGGGACCGAGTTCAACCCGGGGCGGTCGCTCTCGCTGGGCCAGATCCTGGCCAAGCCCAACCAGCCGGGCCTCCCCCTCTTGCCCGACGGGCCGCTGCCGATCCCGGCGAGCCAGGTCGAGTTCTCTTTTGAGGAAGGCGTCGACGACACGACGGCGTCGGCCCTGGACGGCTCGTTTGGCGTCTGGGCCGACGTCGACGTGCTGCCGGTCAAGGGCGACGTGGGCGGACACCGCAAGGTCGAGCGGTCGTCGGCGTGGCAGTTTGCCAGGATCGAGTGCCAGATCTTCACGCCGCGCGCCGAGTACGTGACGCAGGCGATCCGCTCCGACGACGTGCAGGACCACATCCGCGGCTTCACCCACAGCTTCCGCAAGCGCCTGTACATGGTCACGGGCGTGCGCATCGCGCGCGGCGCCCGCAAGACCGAGCAGGTCGCCCACGAGGTCGGCATGCACGTCAAGGCCGGCGTCGACGTGGCCGCCCTCGTCGGCGCCCCCGTCACCGTCGGCGTCAAGCCCGGCTTCGAGAGGGAGGCCGCCGAGTCGCACTCCTTCCGGGGCGCGTCCGACTTTGTCTATGCCTACCGGCTGGCCGAGATCCACTACGACAGGCACGCCGCAGTCCACGCGAACAAGCCGGGCCTCACGGCCGACCACCACGACAAGGACCACGACGAGCCGCACAGGAAGGACGGGCATCTCTTTGGCGCCATCGCCAGCGGCAGGGACTGCGACTGGGAGGGCAAGCTGCAGCAGATCTTGTCGGGCGAAGAGGTGTACTTCTTGCCAAAGGACGAAGACTGAGCAAGGGCGAGGCGAATGAGTCAGCAATTCTAGTAACTCGAGTAGAGGAAGGAACGAATAGACGAGCTGCTGTGAAGACTGCCCTTGGGTGTAGTACGTACGCCTCAGAAGAACCCATTCGAGAATCCGACCATGGAGCTCTCTCTGCCCCCCACAGCCTCACGTCAGCAGAGCCACAATCCGTTCGTGGCCCATACGCCTCGCCAAGCTCAGCGGCGTCTCTCCCGCATTGTTGACCGGGCTTCGGTCCAGGTCGGGTCTCGTCAGCAGGAGGGCGACCTGCTCGTAAAAGTCCCAATATACGGCGGTGGTGAGGACGGTGTCGCCCGAGTTGTGCCGCACGTTCACGTCGACGTCGGGGCGGGCCAGGAGCAGCTTCAGGCACTCGTTATACCGGTACCGTCCTCCCGCGGAGCCCGACGGCGCCTTGAGCGGAGTCTCGTGGATCGGCGCAACGTGGAGGTTTGACAGCGTGTTGACGGCGATGCCAGGCACCGCCAGAAGCATCCGCACAATGTCGACATAGGCGTACCGGACGCTGTACTGCAGGGCTGTGATGCGGAAGTTGTTGCGCATGTTGGCCTTGATGTCCGGGTGTGCCAGCAGCAGCCGGACGCACTGCCCGTGTCCGTTGTAGGCGGCCCAGATCAGCGGCGTGTCGTCTGTGTTTTCCTGCACGTTGACGTCGATGCCGGGCTGTGCCAGGAGCGCCTGCACGACGGCGTCGTGGCCCTTTTCCGCGGCCAGCGACAGCGCCGAGCGGCCCTGGCCATCTTTGCCGTTTGCATCCACTTCCGGCAGGCCGGCCAGCAGAGCCACCAGGCCGCTCTCGTCGTCCACCGCGGCCGACCGGAGCAGCCCGCCGGCCACCTCGGCACCCACGAGGCTGTTGCCCACGCGGTAGCCGACCAGAACCCGGACGGCCTCGACGTGTCCCTGCTTCCACGCATACGAGACGGCCCGCGCCAGCTGCTGCGACGAGACCGGCGGCTGGCTGCAGTCGTCGAGGAGCAGCTGCAGCGAAATGTGGTGGCCGAGCCAGGCGGCCCGGTCGAGAGCCGAGGCCGAGGGCAGCGGGCCGGCATCCTGGGCCCGGTCGAGCTCCCGCTGCAGACCCGCCAGCTGGTCCTCGGCGGCGTCGGGGGACAGAGCCCCGAGCTTGTCCAGCAGGACCGCGGCAAAGTCCAGCGTGCTGGACGTTTGCAGCATGGAGCAGATCGTCGCTTTCTGGCGCAAGAGGCCTGGATGGGCCGCTGTCCTGGCGTCGACGAGGATCGCCATGTCGTCCTCGATGCACATGGGGACTTTGCGTACCTGCAGCGAGCCGTGAAGGAAGTCGGTCGCCAGCCCGGTCGGACGGCTCGTGATGATCCGCGCGGAAGCGTCTCGCAGCCGCGAGCCCGGCGAGCCCACGAGCGCTTCCGGCTCCGAGCACGCATCTAGGGCGTCGAGAATCACAACCACTCTTTTGGAGTGTCCTTTGATCGTCTCGAGCATGCTCGCGAGGAGGTCCTGCAGTGCCGGCACGGTCTTGCCCCGGTTTGTGAAGCCGACGCCCTTGCTGACGGTGCTCTTCAGGTTTTCGAGAAAGGTGCCGCGGAGACGCTCGTCGTGCTTTCCGGACAGATGGATAAGCTGGAGTATGAGGCTCGACAGCGCTGCGATGGGCGAGGCGTCATTGGTGCCGCCGGCCCCAAAGAAGAACACGAGAGCGTTCGTGTCTTTGGCTTGCTGGAGATGTTCTGCCAGAAAGGATGCCATGACCGTTTTCCCGGTCCCTTTGTCTGTCAGTCAGAGGGACAAAGAGTGCATGCGGGCGGCCTAGATCTGTCCTACCGGCTTGTCCGCATATCCAGAGGCTTTCGGACTCGGAGGAGGAGGATTCCCATTGCTGGTACGCTGGTGTCCTGAGAATCCACTCGCAGGTTCCTTGCACACGTCGGCTGTTGTGCGCGAGTAGGCTTTCGTCGGGATGGCGGGCATGGAGCCACTCTAGAGCCTTTTCTGCGGTGAAATGTCAGAAGACACTAGCGACTGGCTTTCGGCCAGGAGCTCATCTTACGGTCCAGCTGTTCCCCTTGTGCTGCTCGAAAAGAGATGATTTCACTTTTGGTGCCTTTCACCTCGCTGTAGATTTCTGGACCACCGTCATGTCAGAAGCAGCAGTCAACGACCATGCCTCAACACCGCCAGACGTACCGTCCAGTTTCTTTCCGAGAGGAGCCAAGAGGCTTTCTATCTTCTCGAGTTGGGAGTCCATGCCCTTTATTTTATCTGAGATTTCTGTCGGCCTTATTAGGACGACGGCCACGGAAGTGCATTCCGAACGGGTAGCAGTGCTTACCGGCGGTCGTCAGCTTGGAGGCCACGTCTGCGAGCGTCTTGACCGTCTGCTTCTCCTGTTCGATCCTGTCGACGTATGGCTGGAACTGCTGCTCAAACGGGACCACAGCGGCAAACAGTCCTAGGCAGAGGCAACCTGTCAGGCTGGCAAACGACCAGTGGGGATTCCGGCCCGACGAATCTTACCAGTGATGGAGCTCGCGCGCCCAAAGTAGGTCCACGCCTTGATGCTAAACACCAAGACGGCCGCGTGCAGCTCCGGCAGGGCAGACTCCATCAGCGCAGCAATGTTGGCGGCCGTCTTCTTGTCCGTCTGCAGCCGTGCCAGCTGCCGGCATTCCGCGTAGATGCTCTCGTACACTTGGCAGACGGCCATGGTCAGCACGATGCGGGCGAGGACATCTTCCAGCCTCTCCAGCATCTCCAGCTTGTTCCAGATAATCTGGGGACGGCGGTCAGCCGACAAACGGGCGTGCCGTGGGAAAAAAAGGGGACCTGCCTGGAAGAAGAACTTCATGGCCGTCCACACGAGCGCGGCATACTCGGAGGCGGCCACGAGCCCGTCGATCATGTCTGCATAGTTTTGGAGACCGCCGATGAGCCGCTCGAGTCTCCCCTGAATGTCCACCTCCTTTCCGTCCCGGGTGGTGTATACCATCTTCTTGTCCAGGAGCTGCTTCCTTGCATGCCTGGCCTCGCTTATGACGTCGAACAGAGGGCTCGACGTCGACGGCCCGTCGCCCTTTTTGGTAATGAGCGCGATCTCGTCCTTGCTCAGCCGATCCGAGGTGCGGGCCAGATCCGCCGCCTTCTCCCACAGCAGGCTGCGTGCTCTGGTCAGTGACGAGGCTCACGAATCGCAGGCGTGGCGTCTGGACGTACAGGTGCGACGTCTCTTTGACGCGGGCGACAGCATCGTCTCCGTCGCTTTCTCCTTTGTCTCCTTTGTCTTCTTTCTTCTCTTTCTCTTCTATCGGCGGCTGATCCTGTCTGCTTCCAACGGGAGGCAGCTGTTTAGAAACTGTGGTGGTCGGCACGGGTGGGAGAGTGTCCTCTTCTTCACGATTCCCACAGAAACAGCTCCAGATGCCCATTCTGCTGCAGCCGCACTAATTAGTACGACGAGCTGCCTACACCAAAGAACGAATGTTGTGCCAGGACGGGGCAACCTGATCTTCACTAGATGATGAACCAGATCTACAGCTGAAGATCGAGGACAGCTGCGATGCCCAATGTAACTAACCCCTCCTTAACCCCGCGCTGACCCGTCTTATGTCATAACTTGGGATTCGTCGGTTCGCGCTGCAATGCGACGTAAAGGCAGCTGTATCTGGAAGTCATTATCGTGCCGTATCTATAGGTGCAATAGACTGTGTCGATGGTCGGTTTTTCCACATACGGAGCCTACTATGTAGTTCGGTGCAGAGCTAGCGGGACGAGACGCAGACCGTCAGAGCTAACATGGCTAGAGATCTCAACATGCCAAAGCAACGTTATATCTTCCAAGACAACACACGTCGCCAGAGTGGCTGTTCGAATAAGAGCTTTCCGACCGGCTGTAGCATGTCTAGAGGCAATACGGCGGACAAGGTCCCGATCTATTCTGTTGCGAATGGCCAGAGGGATGCGTCCTTCTACTCCTAGAACAGGAATCGCTTCAGCGGTTACTCTTTAAGAAGGATGAAGGCATCACTCTCGAGGCAGACATGCAACATGACTAGAGTCGAAAGTCAAGGCCTTGTTTTCGCATCCACGTCTGTCTTCATTTATGCCTCCATCGAATAGTCTCTAGTGGCTCATTGGCTAACTCTGGGAAGACCGCATCCGATCCAACAGACGGCCGTTGCTAAAGACACTCTGCTCAGAACAGCGACGATCATACACAGTCCAAGCGATGACGCTCCGGCCAGTGTGGCTCTCTGTAGCGTACAATCAGTTTGAAGACGCCGGTCTTCTCGGTAGAGCTCTTCAGCCGTCCTCATCTACGCTCCTACAACGACACCTCACAGAACTCACGATAGTTATCGCGAGGTTTGAGAGCTCAAGCTGTGGTGCAATAAGATACTGCTCTTCTGCAAAGGATGGACGCATTCAGGGATGAGTCAGCCTCACCCCTACGCTATATTGTGCTTCACTTCCCAGAGCACCTGCTTCCCTGCCGAATAGAGTTACGTGTATCCTGTGAGAAGCCGCAACGTCGTGCCGCCTGTGATGACTTCCCCCTGTACTACAGCCACCCGTAAACAAGCCTCTGCTCGGTGCAACGCTCTGCCCGTCACGTCTGCCGCCGCCAGTGTATTTGAGTCTTTTCACGCCCCAAGCTCGTGACCATTCTCTTGGCCTCTCTCTTACCACCATCCCACGCCTCTCCTGAACGTGACCACGACTTCTTTTCCAACACGTCCTCGCATCGGCCTCACGACTGTGCCAAGATGATCTCGCCTGTTCTCCTCGTCTGCCTCTCCCTTGTCGTCGGCTCTCGCGGCATCCCTCTGCATCCCGTCGCCAACGATACCGTCTCGAGGGCGCTCGTGTCCGACAGCGCGTCCTCGTCGCTGCCCGACGACAGCATCGGCGCAAAGCACGGTAGGTCGTGTCTCGTCTCCTCTTCTGGCTCTCGCTGACAGAGCCCCCGCTCGCAGGAATTCTCTGCGGCAACTTTGCCACGGCCAGCAAGAACGATGTGGTCGTGATGCTGCGCGGGTTTCGGCACCGCTTTCCCAACGGCTCTGAAGACACGTGCGGTGCGCCGGGCAAGACGTGCACCCGACAGGCTTGTCGCAACACAAGCGGTCTCTATGTGAGTGTGGGCGTGTGTGTGTGTGTTTGTGAATTGTTCTCGCTGACAGTCTAGTTTTGTAACGTACAACTACCCCCCCGAGTCTCCCCTATTCTTGCCTTCTCACTGACCTTCAGGACAACGTCGCCCAAGCCGACGTCCGCTGCTCGGTGGTGGCCGAGTGGCTGTCCGACATCAGCGACGGCTGCTGCACGACCAGCGTGATACAGTCCAAAGGCCTCTCGGGCCAGCAGTTCAGCACGGCCGGCTGGAACGTGGCCGTTGCGTATGCCGACTGCAACGACGATGCCGACGCCGACCGGCCGGCCAACTTTGTCGCGTGGGGACCCAATGGGCAGTGCCTGAGCTATGGCGAGTGAGGATGGCAGAGGGCTGTTTGGGGTGTGTTTGGAGGATCAGGGATGGTGTTGGAGAATCTGGGACGGTGTTGGAGGAAATGTGTCTCGTTTGTGCTCGTTTGCACGACCCATCAGATAGATTTGCGCTCTCGTTGAGACGGCCATCACCAGAGGTCGTAGACGCCGCCCAGACCGACGAATACTACAACAAAGAATCTACACCCGGCTGGCCTGGGCCTCGTCTCGGACTGACACGCAATGATAGGAGCCTGCTTGAAGGCGTTACTTCGGCCCTATATCAGAGCCCTTTGCTGTTGTTGGCCTCTTCCACGTGACTATCGTCTATTAAAACACCATTCCGCCCGTCTCTTTGTTGACCCGAGCAGGCCCGCGTTGTCCTGGTGTTGCCCAGCAAGCAGGATCTGAGAGAAATAACAGTCGGAGCACTGTCCTATCCTTTCTAGTTTGTTCCCACACATTCCAAGGACTCGTCGTGGCCTTCTATCCCCGTATAGAGCACGCACCTAGGACAGAACAACAGACCTACCCGTTCTCTTTGCAATCTTGGCTTCCAAATATATATTAGAAGAACGAGGAAGAGACACGACACCTGGTCAGCAGAGATTTCACGGTCAATATTTCGCGGTCAGCATTTCACGGTCAGCATTCCACCCATGTCCCAACGTGTCCTCCACACCCATAGAAGCTGACTTTATCTTCACATTAGACAAAGAACGAAGACCTGAGCCATGGCTGCCAAGTACAACTCCTTTCAGGACCACGGCCGTGGCCCGTTTGTCCCTCCGATGGGCAGACACGTCGGCAAACAGGCCGATCCGTTTTATGAAAGCGACCTGTCGGGATCGCCCTCCAGCACGGGAGCCGCCCGCGGCTCAGCCGGCGGCAAGGACGGCGACCGCCAGCAGGACTTTCGCGCTCCGTATGTGGCGTCGATGCCGCCCACAGCAGCTGCCGCCGTGGCTGCCGCCGTGGCCGCCCGCAAGGCGGCAGCAGAGCCGGCCCACCGGTCTGCGGCGATGTCCGTCCAGGCTCCTGTCATCGCGCCGGTTAGGGCCCAGCCCAAAGCGGCTGCCAACGTGCCGGCCAAGACGTCCATCAACGTCTGGGGCAGCGAGAGCCCCGAGGCGGTGCCCGCGACCGGGGGCAGCAGCAAGACGGACAGCGGCGACTCGTCGGCCTGGGTTGTGGCCGACGAGAGCAGCAAGGTCGGCGACAACGGCCGCATGATCCACGAGACGAAGCTGGTGCAGCGCGGTCGTCTTGCGCGCGAGTCCGTGGCCGCGACGGGCGAGAGCCGCGGCCGCGCCGAGGCCCAGCCGTACCAGCCGTACCAGCAGTATCCGCAGCATCCGCAGTATCAGCTGCCGCAGCGCCACGACATGCCGGAGCCGCAGCGACGCCAGCAGCAGCGCCAGAAGCTGCAGCAGATTCCCGTGACGCCGCCGCCGAGGAAGACGACGGCCCGGCCGAAGCAGGTGTCGGAGGTGCCGCAGGTGCCGCAGGTGCCGCAGGTGCCCAAGCATGTTCTGCAGAAGCCGGCTCCCCAGCCGGCCGCTGTGGCCGAGAACCGGGCACCCACGCCGACGCCGCCCGACAAGCCGGCACACGCGGCAGCCCGGGCGCGCCACATTGCTCGCTGGGTGCTGGACATGCGTCAGCGGCAGGCGGCGCGGGCCGAGAACGGGGGCGACGACGAGGCGGATGTGGGCGGCGGTGGCAGTGGCGGCCGGGCGGGCGTGCACGGCGTGGGCGGCGACGGCGGGGGTGTCGACGACGGCGCCACGGAGGTGACGTCGGACCGGCTGCAGTGGCCGACGCTGCTGCGCGACCCGGCCGTGAACAACAACAGCCTGCCGGCGACGGAGCCGACGGGCGCGCTGCACCGGCTGCGCATGCGCATCCTGACCAACTTTGCGGCGCACTGCCGCGCGGACCACGAGGCCGAGGCCGAGGCCGGAACGTCGGCCTCGGAGCCGCACATCGACGGGGGCGACCCCGACGACGGCCGCCGGGCGACGCGGCCCGCCTGCCGGCTCTGCGCGCCCGCCGACGCCTTCACCATGCGGCCGCAGCACGGGCGGCTCTTCCTCGACGGCGTGCTGCTGCCGCTCTCCGAGGCCATCAGCTATGCCGACGTGGTGCTGCACGTCAACACGTCCGTGGTCGAGCGCGTGTTCGCCGACGCCGGCCTCGGCGAGAGCCACTCGACGGCGCCGCCGCCCAGCCCCTGGGACTCCATCCGCGCCATGCCCATCTACGAGGACTACCAGCGCGCGCTCGTGCTGGCCACCCACCGCCGCCGCGTCTTTGACGAGCTCCCCCTCGCCCTCGACGGCTGCGGCATGGTCACCAAGGAAGGGAAGAAGTGAGCGTGGCCGTCGTGGCGGCAGGGCTGCGGCCCAGCGCGCGTGACCGAACTGCGGGACTGGCATCTGGGAGACGCTGCAGCCAGGGAATACGAGAGAAGTGGTCTAGGGCTGTGCTGGTACCAAGCTGGACATGTCTGGTAGTCAAGATGAGGCAGCAATATATGATTTGGTGTTTGACCTCGAAATGGACGGCACGTGATGTGTCATGTAAAGATGGCCGGCACACGCACAAGCGAGCATAAGGCTGGACGAGTCCTGATGATTCATGTCTTGCAAGTCGCCATGAGGACGGGAGAAGCAAAAAAGAATTTTTATGCACAGCTTTTGTATTTTGCGCCCAAAAAGTACGTTTGTTGCTTCGGGCATGAGTCGCGAAGAGAGCCGTTCTGAGCGGACTGTAAAATCCAACACTACAGAGTACTAAGTATTAGGTATCGAACCCACTTGTCAAGGTGCGTGGGTGCTGAGTAATACAAACAATATCTCTATAGTAGCAGAGGCTTGTCCCCTCACTCCTTTGATGGAAGAAAACCCAAGAAAATCATGCACGTTTTTTCTTGTCCGTTTCGTCTTACGGTAATCATCATCCCCCCATTAAAGACAGCAGCAATGCGGGATCCCATACTCGGGTAACTGAGCAATTAAATTCTAATTCTATTGGCAGCTGGTTGGCCGCAAGTGATCGGCTTGGTCTACCGCAGATTGGATCCAACCTCGTCTTTCCTTCCACCGCTGTTGGGCGTCAGTCGAGACCCGTGTCAGTCAGACGGCCAGCCTCGTATCGGGCTAGCCGTCTGCCCACGGGAACCTTTAGCGTGTGCCGATCCGTTAGCCTGGCGGCCGCAGCCATCAAACACGTGCATTTGTGATAAGCTGCAACGCTCGTCGAACACGGCATTGTGCGCACAAACTGGGCTACCGGGACTCTCGGCCTCTCGTTGTGATTCGGCGTGGAGTGGGAAAACATCAACAAAAAATAGTTCCAGTGGCAACGAGGAGGATGGAAGACGGCGAAGGATGGTTGCTTATCGGTTGACCTCATTTCCACTATGAGGCTCGGCCAGTGAAAACACGAAAAGGTATCACTAGCTCATCTCGGAATACAGCCGTGCCGTGCCTGAGGTAAGCGTTCCGTTGGTGTTGGGTGGCACAACGGCTAAAACAACATCCACGTCTAGTCAGCCGCTCTGCACCGTCGCACTCTTCCTTTCTTATTTTCACAACTGCTCGTCTGTTGCCGCCTCCACTTGAAATGCTTGATTCCCAACTCACGACTCTCCTCGGCAGCAGCACAACGCAGGCCCTCCACCTCTTCCTGCTACCCAACGTAGGTGCCATACCTGCAGAACTGGGCGTCGGCCTGGATCCGCGCCCAGTCCTCGTCCCGCAGACAGATGCATGCCGCCATGGCCCCGTTGGGCATCCGCGGCAGCAGGTATCCGAGGCCCTCGACCGGCGTGAATGCCGGCCGCCGCACGGCCACGGCGACGCCGCCGTCCAGCCCAAAGTCCATGTCGGGCGTCGTCGCCGGCACGCTCGCCCACGAGCTCAGCATCAGGCCCCCGGCGGCCGTGTCCATGCGGCCCCCGACAAAAGACACCTTCTGCGCGGCCTCGGCGGGAAACCGGGCCATGCACGTCGCGAGCGCCCGCGTCCGCAGCCGCAGCCGTGCCGGCACGATCTCGCGGCGCAGAGCCAGCGCAAGCGCACCGACGGGCCCGTCGGCCACCCGCTGCACGCTGCCCGGGCAGTGCAGCGTCATGTTCTGCATCAGCGCCGGGTAGCCGGCCGGCACACCCATGAAGCGACGCACGTCGATGGCGCGCGCAAGGTGGGCGGGAACGCTGGCCGCCCCGGACATGCGCGGCAGCCGCGCCCGCATCGCCGTCTGCCACAGCAAGGCCGTGCACACGTCGTTGGTCGACACAAACGCCCTGCTGCCCGGGCCGCTGCTGCTCGCCAGCCACGCCGTCGCCTCGGCCTTGAGCGCGGCGAGGCTGGCCGCCGAAAAGCAGACGTACGCCCACGAGCACGCCGTCGGTGGAGGCGCCTCGCTCTCGCCATTGCCGAGCCAGGCTTCCTTCCGTGGCTGTTGCGCGTCTGCCTCGACCGTCGCGCCGTCCGTCTTCTCTGGCACGACCTGCTCTGGGATCAGCCGGAAGGGGTCGTCGCCGCCCTCGTCCGCCGCCAGCAGCGACACCACCGCGCTGCGGTCGCAGTTGCCGACGAGCAGCTCGTCCTCGGTAAACACCTCGTTCCGGCAGGCCTTGGACAACAGCCGGATCACCTCGCCCTGGCCGGCCATGTCCATGGTCGCGTGGTGCGCTACCATCGTGAGCAGCAGGCCGCCCGTGACGAAGCCGGCCTCGACCAGGAAAACGGGGTTTTCGGTCACGCCGGCCTCGCTCGGGTCCCCCGGTAGTGTCCTCCGCGGTGCAATAACGGCCTCGTCCAGCAGTCGCATGGGGTACCCGGCATCGCGAAGGGCTGCCATCGTAAGCTCAGGGTGCTCTGCCGTCAGTTCCTTGACGACCAGTTGCGGTGCCGTGGCGCTGCCCAGTGGCCCAAAGCGGTACCGCCCGCCGTCGAGAACGACCTGTCCAGCCAGCCACGGAAAGGCCTGGCCAAGCCGTTCTAGACCATTCTGCAGCGTGTCGACGATGACTGGCCTGCGTGCATCGTCGCGCACGGTAAAGATGTATGTGATTTGCGTGTAGATCTGCATGCCCGCCTGCTGTCCAAACTGGCCAATGTCCATGTGCGCTGACTCGTCCGGCGACAACCGGATGAGATGAGGTGCAGCCGTGGCAGACTGCGTTCCTTCTGCCATAACTGGTGGCAGTGTCGTCGCGTAAAGTGATGCTCAACGGAATGGCAATCTGTTGAAATGGGAAATCCGGCTATCCCACTACCTGACTGGTTGGCATGGGGTCCCCTATTTTTACGTAGTGGTAAAGGGGTTCAACACAATCGCAACTACCTATGCTCTTGGAGCACCCTCCCCCACATCATATCTTGTTATTCATAATGATTCATTCTTGGGAGGCACGTGATTGTCGGCCTAGTCTTATTTGTCGTAGACACGATTTTTAGTTATAATATCCATAGTGTAAGTCGAGGTTGTGCTGTTGGTGATGTTGGAAGACGGGAAAGGATCCAGCAGATGTTTGATTATATCGCAGATGGGTGTCAAGGCAGGCGCCCGGTCGCACCTGCCGGCCGACGTTTTCTCATCTCTCGGGCCACAATTCACTGTTACCATCCTAAAGGACAGTCGACTGTCTCGCAACACAGCTGGGACCAAGCACGCTCGCCAGGGGGTCTTTGAACTTTTGTATTTTACTATTTTACTATTTTTGCGCTTCCGTGTACCATGCCGCCGTCCCTCCGCCGCCCACGCCGCCTACGCCGGCAGCAGGCCGGCCTTCTGGGCGGTCCAGGTGGCGATGGCGTCCATCAGCGGCGGCGAGAGGGCGTCGTACGTCTCGAGGCCGAGCTTGTGCAGGCGGTCGCGCACGTCGGCGATGCCGGCGGGCGCAAAGCCCTGCTCGATGATGGACGAGACGAAGGCGGCAAACTGCGGCTCCTGCCAGCCGGCGGCCGGCGACAGCTCGGCGTGCACAAAGTCGAGCCCGTGGAAGGGGTGCTCCTTCTCGATGCGCCCGTACAGGTGGACGCCGCAGGCGCTGCAGGCGTGGCGCAGGATCGTGGCCGACGGGTCGACGACCGTCAGCTTGTCGGCGTTGGCCGTGACGGCCACCTTTTCGCGCGCGACCACGCCCACGACCGAGAAGAGCGCGCCCTTGGGCTTCCAGCACTTGGAGCAGCCGCAGGCGTGGTTGTGCGCCACGTTGGCGCCCAGCGTGACCTCGACCGGGCGGGTGGCGCAGTGGCAGCGCAGCACGCCGCCGGCAAAGTCGGCGTCGCCCTTGGCCAGCGTGGCGCCGTCGAGGAGGGGGTGCAGCGAGGGGGCCATTGTGTCGTGGGTGAGGGTGAGGGTGAGGTGTGCGGTGTGAGGTGTGAGGTGTGGGGAGTGAGGTGTGAGGAGTGAGGCGCGAGTCGCGAGCCGTGAGTCGTGAGCTGTGAGCTGTGTGCTGTGAGAGCGGTACTGCAGGATATTCTCGACTCAAAGTTTCGGCTGCATCAAAACAAACGTCAACGTCAGAACAAGCTGCACCGGCGCCCTCTTTTATACTCACGCAAACAGCAGCTCTGCAGCAGCTCCCGACCACGGCCCCTCTTTCCTGGCACACCCTCTCCTCTCGGCACAGCTGCCAGCCAGCGGGGCCGCAGCTCGCCTCGGACATTCGCAGTCGGCTGCTGTGAACCGTTGGGGTTTCTGGCTGGCTGGTGGAGGCAGCATCGTCTGTCTGCGTCCCCCCCCCCCCCTGCTTGCTGGCTATCTGCCGAAGGTTTTCCGAAGCCGGTGCAGCTGGGGGCAACGTTCATTGCTCAAACGCGATTGAGCAGCGCTGACGCCAGCAGGCCAACTGCTGAAACCGCATTGACGCGGGCCCCGCGCATCCTTGTTTCGCTGACGCCAGCAGCAGCAGCAAGGCCGGATCCGCTTCTGGTCGAAGCTCGGGAATTCGCAATCAGCCAGGCAGCTCGCGTATGCATCCGGCTTCCCCGCAGCACGCGGCGCAGGCCCCAGAAGAGACATCCGGATGTCGCCATCGCTGGTCCGTTTCTGTGTCTATGCTCCGTCTCTCACCAACTCCATCCGTCCGTCTTTCTTCACAGCTGGTGCTGTGTGGAGCCGACGTGGGCGGAACAATGTTGTTCCGATACAAACTCGTGGGTGGAGCCGTGCAAAGCTTCTCCGGACAAAGGAAAAAGGCAGGCGATAAGCCAGCAAGAAGCGAAGAGCAAAAGAGCCAGCTCTGCTAAAAGGACTGAAGGGGAAAATACCGCACTATATATACGTGAAATGGGCCATGCAGGTTCTACGTACCCGGATGGGTTGGGTGAGGCAGATGATTAGTATTCGGGATGCTGATTAGTCGACATTCCCCGTGTGCTTTTCCGGGGTAATTGTGGGCGGCTTGTGGGCGATGGTCATGTTGTTTTCTGCATGTCTGCCTACAGCAGCACACGTGATGGTGCCGTGAACGGTGACTAATCCAAAAGCCGCCAATGAGCGTTCTCTGTCTGGATGGCGGGCCGTTCTTTCCTCTCTCCGCAGTTTTACCAGAGCTTAGCCGAGGATTTTCCGCTTGCGATCGGCGTTTCCCCAGAAAGAGAAGAGACAAACGCCATGAACGGCCAGCGACCGTCTGCACGCGCACCTCTGCCGACGCAGCGCTATGCTGCCAAAGACGGCGGGGCCGACAGGAAGGACAGCGGACTCGTGTCGCAGCTTCACAGCGAGCGACCGGTAGGAGGAGCAGCAAAAAGAGCAGTAGGAGCAGCAGCAGGAGAAACGATAGCAGCAATCGGCGCTGCCGCCCCTGCGTCTTCCCCATACCGCTACGAGCACCAGCCCCTTGGTGGCGGGCGGGGCAGCGGAGCAGCAGGCGCAGGAGCATCGCCGGTGGGTACGGCAGCGATGGAGAGGGCAGCGCCGCCCCCGAGCAGACGCAGGGCGGCGACGACGAGCACCGCGGTCTCGTCACCACCCACACGAGAAGCAATGTCGCCGACACGTCGCCGAAGCCGCGTGACGCGCATCAGCAAGGCCTGCGACATGTGCCGGGCGCGCAAGGTCAAGGTGAGTCGGGTGGGCGGCGACGGTCAGCGACGGGCGTTGGTAGCAGCCGCTGACGAAGCAGTGCGACGGGGCGCAGCCGTGCCGATCGTGCGGCGACCTGGGCGTTGCCTGCACGACGCAGTACGTGTCTCGGCGGCGCGGGCCGGTCAGCAAGTACGTGGGCCAGCCGGCGAGCGCGAGCGCGGCGGGCGTGGGGACGGCCGTCTCCGGCGGGCCGCCATCGCCGGCCGCAGCAGCAGTTCTTCCGAGCCTCGCCAACGCGGGCGACGTGCCCGTCTCCAGCGTCCCCGGCGCCCCTCCGCTCTCGACCGACGCGATCGCGCCGCTGCCGGTGCTGGCGCTGCTGGTGGACGACTTCTTCACGTACATCCACCCGCTGATCCCGTTCCCGCACGAGCCGACGTTCCGGCAGCGCTTCGCCAGCGCGGCCGTGCGGCGCGAGCCGGCGTTTCTGGCGCTGCTGGCGGCCATGGTGGGCAGCCTGGCGGCGTCGTTTCCGCGCAGCGTGCGCGCGCAGCTCAAGGCGGCAGCGGCCAGCGGCAGCGGCAGCGGCAGCAGCAGCAGCGGCAAGGGCATCCTGCAGTTCCCGCGGGCCATCAGCATGGTGGAGTGCTGCCGCAGCGTGGCGCTGGCGGCGCGCGGGGCGCAGTTCTACAACCGGCTGCGGCCGATGACGACGGACGACGCGGCCACGAGCTACCTGCTGGGCCTGGCGGCCGGCTACACGTTTGAGTGGCCGCTGTGTCGGCGCTTCATGGCCGAGGCCATGTCGTTTGTGCAGGAGCTGGGCGTGCTGGGCGGCGGCGCGCCGGCGGAGCTGCTCGGCCGGCCGGTCGACGCGATCCAGGACCAGGTCGGCCGGCGCATCTACTGGATCCTCTTCCTGGCCGCGCGCTCGATGCAGCAGACGGGCGCGTCGCCCAGCGAGGTGCCGCTGCCGCTGCCGCTGTTCTCGCAGCACGCCCGCCTGCGCCCGCCGCTGCCGGCCGAGGTCGACGACGCCTTTGTCACGGCCGCCGGCGTCGGCCCCCAGCCGCCCGGCACCGTGTCGCTGCTGACCGGCTTCAACCGCGTCGTGCAGGTCTACGCCACCATGGACCGCGTCGAGGCCGTCGAGAACGGCGTCGTTGGCGGCTCCGGCTCCACGGCAGCCGACCAGGCCGCCGCGCTGACCGAGGCCATCCAGGCCGCCAAGGCCCTCGGCGACGCCCTGCCTGACGAGCTGCACCTTCCGCTGCCCGGAAGCGCCCGGCCAACGACGACGACGACGACGCCCGGCCTCAACTCGCCGCCGGCGCTGACGCCCACGTCGTCGACCTGGGACGACTTTTACGACGACGTGCCCGGCTACCGCTACTACCCGCCGGCCGTGGACATGGCCGTCGAGGACGACAGCAGCAGCAGCAGCACCACCGCCTTTTGTGCCGGCAGCACAGCCGCGCTCGCGGCCTCCACCGACGACCTCCGTCTGCTGCTCGGCCAGCATCCGCGCCGGCGCCGCCAGGTGCAGTACGACATCCAAAAGACCAACATCTACGCCTCGCTGCTGGCCACGCGCTCCTACTACGTCGAGCGCTACGGCCACCTCGTCGGGCGGCTGGGCGGCCACGGCGTCGACGGGGGCGCTGGTGGTGGTGCTGGCGGTGGTGCTGGTGACGCTGCGGCCACGACAGCCGTCGCCGCCATTGCCGCCGAGCGCGACCTCATCGTGCGCTCGCTGCTGCTGGTGCTGGCCGCCATCCCCCAGTGCAACATGGAGCCCAACGGCTGCGCGCTCATCAACAAGATCCGCCAGGTGGCGTCGACGCTGCTGGGCAGCGGCTGTGGCGGCGGCGACGACGACGTCGAGGCCGAGGCCGCCGCCCAGCTCGGCCGCTTCCTCGAGATCCTCGTCAAGCTCGAGCGCCTCGGCCACGCCGGCGGCTCCGTGCCCACGTCGCCCGGCTATGCGGCTGCTGCGGCCGCGGCTGCGGCGGCACAGGCCTATGGGCTGGATCACGTGACTCTGGAGGCGAACATGTGTCCCGAGGACGAGGAAGAGGAGCTGCAGAGCTGGGCGAGCCTGCGGGAGGAGCAGATGCGGTTTGCGGCGAGCGGGGGGTTTTTGTCGCATTAGGGAGGGGGGGGGAGAGGAGGGGAGGAGGAGGGGAGCAGAAGAGAGGATACCAGGAGAAGACGAGAGAAGAGACGAGAGAAGAGACCTGGACATGAGACCTGGACAAGAGACCAGGACAAAGACAAGATCACGTGCTAATGGAAGCGGTTGAATTGGAAAGAGCGGTAGTAAGGGAAGACCGCCCTGTAGGGAGGGAAGGAGCGACAGGGACAGGTAGAGACAGTCACCAAAATGCAGACAGCAATGACAGACAGTAAATTAGACAGTAAACGGCAGACAGCAAACCAAAACGCACCTCCAGCACTCCCGTCCACGACACCCAACTCGGCCCTTTGTCGGACGATTGCCAGCCGCCTGTGGCCAGCCTGTGGCGGGTGACCCGTGCTCGCTCTGACCTTGCTCTCAGATGGAGCACAGGCGGCCGTGCGACGTCGAGCAGGCGAGAGCTCGCGTAACTGTGTTGGCAGACGTTGGCAGACGAGACGGCATCGACGGAAGCGATTGAGCAGACGAGCGGAGCCGCAGGTGGAACGGGCGAGCAGCTGCCCATCTCGACGATCGACTGTCGCCAGACCAGACGGCCAACCGAGCGGAGAAGGCGAGCTTCGACACGGCATCGAATAGCATCACCACAGTTGCCCAGAAATGCCGTCCAAAATGGCCTCATTTTCATCCACCACTTCTCCCACCACCTCCCTTTCCACCTCGTCCCCCTCGTCCCCCTCATCCCCCTCGTCCCCCTCTCCCCCCTGCTATGCCGCCCCCGGCCGCCGCCTCGACCCGCGCTTCCTCCCCTGCGGCAACGCCGCCCTCGCCGTCCAGGCCTGCTGCTGGCAGGGCGACACCTGTCTCGTCCACGGCGCCTGCTTTGGCGTCCACGGCGACAGCTACGTCACCTACCTCGCCGGCTGCACCGACGCCGGCTACGGCCTCGAGTCTTCTGCCGCCGCCGCCGCCGACCAGCGCCAGGGCTACTCCGCCTGTCCCCCCAAGGGCCCCGACGCCCTCGCCGCCGCCGACGCCTGGGTCGGCCTGGCCTACTGCAACGGCTCCTCCGACCAGTGGCAGGCCTGTCGCCAGCCCGCCCGTCCCACCACCCTGGCCGCCGCCGGGCCCTGCGCCTGTCCCTCCGCCACCGCCGACCGCGTCGTCGGCGTGTCCGCCGGGCCCCAGCTGGCCGCCACCGCCAGCCTGCCGCTCTCGGCCGGCGGCAGCCTCTCGTGGGTGTGGCCGTACGGGCCCGACGAGTCGACGACGACGACGACCGCAGGCATGACGGCAGGAGGGGAGACTGCAGGAGGGGAGACTGCAGGAGTGACGACGACGGCAGGAGCATGGACGGACCTGGCGTCGACCCCAGCGTCGACCCCGGCATCGACCCCGACATCGACCGCAACCTTGACGGCCACCCCCTCCACCCATCGCCTCATCATCGGCACCTGCGTCGGCATCGGCGGCACCCTGCTCACCCTCGCCGTCGTCGGCGCCGTGCTCGCCCTGCGTCACTGGCGCCGTCGTCGCCGGCCGTCCGCCGGAACGCCGTCCAGCGAGACGACCTCTGCGGCTCGCGACAATGGCGACAACGACAAGACGCCGCCCATCACCCTCGCCCTCGCCCCCTCCCCGACTACCGTGTCCGAGCTCGAGCCCCGTCCCGCCCGGCCCTGGTCCCTCCGCTCCGAACTCGAGGACAGCAGCCACAGCCACGTGCGCAGCAGCGTCGGCACCGTGACGGCCATGTGGCGGGTGGCCGAGGAAACAGGGCCGACGGGGATGGCTGGAGTGGTTGGAGGGGCTGGAGTGGCCGGTGTGGCCGGTGTGGCCGGTGTGGCAGGACTGGCAGAGTTGACGGGAACAGAAGGATTGGCAGAATTGGAGGGCTGACGGTGTATGACTCCTGCTGGAGGCTGTGACAGGTGGCTCCAGCTGGTCATTGTTGCAGCCAAGAGCGACGACCTACTGTGGCCAGTCTAGAGAAGTGTATGATTGTCTGCTATTTGTGGATCGTTTGTTTGTCTAGGTATTAGAGGCAGACGTCGTTTGCAATAAATCAGTTCGAACGCATGAAAGGATACACCAGGAGCATTCAGCACTGTCAGCCAGCTCACGCCATACGAGTTTGGCACCTGCAACTACAGTAACGATCCGGATGTGATATGATTAGTCATAATTTCTACCGAACGATGGACGTCCGCTAAATCCAGAACCGGAAGATCAGCAGAACGACAAGGTGCTGTCATCGGGGACAGCGGAATCTATGTGCTTGTCCAGCCACCCCTCTCATCAGTCGATGGCGGGAAGAACTGTGCGTTGTGTTATAACTACTACTCTAAAATACCCAGTCAACTCCCCCCGGCAGGCTTCTGGGCCCAGACTATCTTGGTATTATAGTACGGGTGTACGTTGGGATCCCGCAGCTCTTTGCGCATCTTGGCAGCAAAGACGGAAATCTCCGCACTCGTCCAGCCCAGGTTAGTAGCCATGAGGCTGGTCAGGCCCTCGATGTCGTCAACGGCGGCCTGGGCGTAATGGCCGATTTCCTTCTGCCTGGGATCCCGGGGCCATCCCGAGCCGGGAACCTGTGGCAGTCTGGTTAGCCTGCCACGACGGCCAGAAGAATCAAAAGAAGAAGGGCGTCCTACCTTTATCGACTTTTCGTGGATGTTGACAAAGCCTGCCGCTTCGCAAGCCTTGCGCTGCAGCTCGTCTCGGACAACATTGAAGGAGGCCGCCAGGCCCAGCTTTTCGGCACCGACGCGGAAGATCTCGCCGTACTGGAAGATGGCCGTCTTCTCGTTGACGGTGCCGTCATCCGACTCGTAGTAGCCGTTGGCCTCGAACGACTCGATCCACCCGCCGGGCTGCAGACATCGGTACGCCCTCTTGTAATGCTCCGTCCAGTCGGGCACGCAGCCGACGAGCCACCGCATATGGACAAAGTCGATGGAGTTGTCCTGAAAGGGCCATTCCATGAGAAAGTCGTCCACCAGACTGCACGCGTTAGACGTGTCTACCAGGGCAGTGGGAGCACGCGCACCTACAACTGCACATTCGGCGGGACCCATGACGGCTGCATGGGCGAGAGGTCGAATCCGGTCACTGTTGCCTCGGGATGCGCATCGGCAAAATCACTAGACGCCAAGTCAGCCTCTCACGTCGGGGCCAAAAAGGCTGGAGGCTGTGCCCACATTGCCCAGATTCCCGTTCCGGTGCCGGCGTCGACGACTTTCTGAACCAGCCAGTTATTAGTCTATGGGGAGGTGAAAAGACAAAGATATGGACTTCACCCACGTCCACATTGTCCGGCAGAGGAGCCAGGTACAGCTTCCCTCCCAGAGCGAGGGTGAGAACGTGGTGCCTTGCTTGTCAGCAGAGGGACAGAAAAGACGAGGCGAGAGGTTCTCACTGGATGTCAATTGTGTTTTTCTGCTTCTCGTCGTTTGCACCGCTACGCGTGTTAGAATCCGGCACGGCAACGACGTGGACGCGGGCTGACCCACTAGTAGTTTCCGGGTCCTCGCAGGTTGTGGTACGTCCGTCCGTTCACCTCGCGATACTGCAGGATGCTACTCGCAATGGAGTCTGTCAGGAGCGAGTCATCGTCACCGAGCGTGGAGTCGGCATCCTCGAGACAACTCGCGCCGGGAGGCGATGCTGCTGCACTTTCTTCGGCTTCGAACGACGGCATTTTGTCGGCAGGTGTGGCCATTCTCTCGTCAGACAACAGTGTAAGGAAACAGGAAGGAGACCAAGAGGCGAAGGTAAAAGAAGAAAAAAAATAGGTGGGTGGGGACTCACTTTATCTCTTTCTGCCTGCTTGCAAAGAAAGGACCCCCGGCCAATTAGGCATGCTTTACGTACTGGGACAACGCCACAGAGCACAATGATATCGGAATTGCCAGGCACGGAATCATGCAGCCGACAAGTCTCATTGTGAGCATATGGCCAACCACGGCGTCAATACGACAGACCCCCGCAATAAAACGCGCGGAAGCTCAAGAGTTATATCCGGCTGGCTGCCGTTGGCTGTTGCCGTTGTGCCACTCTCCACCCATCCCAACCCACTCCGATTGCATTACAAATGGATTGTCATGTTCGTCGTGACTGGGAATTGGCACACGACCTCTCCCACGGCCGTGGGAATAAGCGGTGCTGTACGGAGTAGTTCCTCGTACATGGCGTGGCCCAAGGCTGCACGTCAGTTCTTACAGCATCTATTCACAGATTTCGGTGCAGCACACTTATTTCCGGAGTGCGGGAAGCTAGCATCCGGCCTTATCTGACTTTCTTCGTCTTCTAAATCAGGAACCGGCCGGGGCCGACAGTAGGGCAAAAACTAGGCCCATTCGGCTCAAGCCTGCAGAGTTGAGGGATTATGGAGCAAAGCACAGGTTGAAGCCGAACCTTACACCGTAGAGAGGATCCACGCATTACGTGATTTGCACATGCTGAGAGGGACATGACGAGGCCATCGGTCAAGCGTGTTACGAAATGCAGCCTAATCGAAAGATGTCCGGAAGAGGGAATGTGCCGTTTTACAGTGGGCTCCAGCGTATCAGTGGGGTTGCGAAGGAATCTTACGTAGGAAGGGGAAGATAATAGATGAAACAAACTCATTTCACCTTGAGTTTCCCTTCCACTCGTTCTTCCTCCCAACGATTTGTATTTCCCCACGAATCTATCACGTAGAGGTCTATGCAGTTTGGAGAGTCTCCACATGTTGGTCTGCGAAAATTTACTGCGACTGGCTCCAACCAGGGACGATGTTACAGTGCATGATCACAGAAGACATCACCGATGACATGTCCAAAAACGAAAAAGGCAAAAAAATATTGAGAATTCGAATGCCTTTTGAAAAGGCGCATCAGGAATTGAGCCCGATGCGGGGGTCGAACCCGCAACCTTAAGATTAAGAGTCTTACGCTCTACCGATTGAGCTAACCGGGCGTTCGATCTCATTGTTGGTGGAGTGCCTCATAATTTCCCTTTTGGCAAGCGCGCTTTCGCAATGTGGCAGGAGAAGTGTCAGGGGGCGAAACCAGTAAATATCCTTCTTTCCAAACAGTAGCAGCAATTGCACGCAGGAGACTTCCTTTGCTCCATATGCTATCTGACCTTCGGCGATATCCTGTAGGTGGAGCGCGTTTGAAGCTTCTGCGATGCGCGCCACCGAATTTTAAACGGAGAAGCGCCACCCCCTATTTTTGCGAGTAGGTGATAACGGGTCTCTTGTTTCAACGTCTTTTCTTGCATAACAACGCGGAGGTATGTCGGAAACAATGGAGCAGACCACGACTGACTACGATGGCTGGAGCGACACGGATAGCGAGGGCACGTCCAAAAAGGACACTTCCAGTGACGACACGTCCGACGACACGTCCGACGACGCGTCCGACGAGGACACGTCCGACAAGGACACGTCCAATGGACACAAGCCGAAGGAAGACACGCCCAGCTCGTCTACTTCCGGTAACAAAAACACCAAGGCAGAGACGGCCGAGACGGTGGACCTCAAGCGGCTTCTGCAACAGCATGTAGGCGATCGAGGAAATGAGGCGTCTCGGCCGTCCATTCCCTCGCGAAGCCTCTTTCAGCATCTCAGCCAGCTCCTGTGCTCCAGTCCAGAGGTTACCATATGGCTTGCCTCTAGACAGAACGAGTGCTTCGTCTTGCGTCTTCCTCGCAGCCTCAACAACGCCCTCGTTTTTTCCAGCATTACAGCAAGCCTTCGCCTGACGCAGCCCGGCTCACAATGTGTCACAGCTATGCCGGGTGGCGACATTGCGACGCCTCATGGGCAGTCCGAGTTTCTGCTGGCATCGCTCTGCTACCAGCTGGCGAGGCTATGTGAGACAGACATCGGCACCGGCATTCGCAACGAGATGGGCCTTTCCTTCAAAGGCCACAGCCCTAGCTGGAGAGCGCAGGTTCTGTGGGCACTGCTTCGAGCTTACATAACCCACGTACCCGGCCAAGAGCTGGCGATTGTCGTGGGCCTTTCATCACGTCTGCAGGCGGCCGGCCGGCAGCAGTGTATCGCGGTTTGCCGGCAGCTCTCAGACTATGCCAAGGGCATGGACAAGAGCATCAAGATTCTACTCATTGTCGACGCCAGCATAGACACAGACCTGGTGGCACCGCATTCTGCACCGCATTCTTTTACGGTCAGCTTGGACGACGGCAAGGTCCAAGAGAGCCTCGTGTCTGATCTGGTGTCATGCTTGGATGGATCCACGGCAGAATCGCGTCTCTTTGCCAAGGATGCTACGATTGCGTCGACTATTCGCAGACACGTCAAGCAGCCCATGCTTGTCTTCTCCTACATCCGCTCTCTCGGGACTCGCCTCTGGACTACCAAAGCACAACTGAGTACCGACACGGCTATCTTCAGCTGCCCGGAGAGTTCTTCTGGCTCGCTCCTGTCCTTGGTCCTCGACGCAACCCAACAGCGTGACAGGGCCGTGGTTGCGGATGCTCTGGGGTTTCTGCGCGTCTGCGGCCGTCCGATGAAAAAGACCGAATTGCAGATAGCCCTTGCTATGGCCAGTCTTCCACCAGATTCTGAGCAGCTCGACGCGTTCCAGCTATTGGATATCGACTTTGACATTCTCCATGCACTGGCTGGGATCGTGCATGTGGAAGATGGACGTCTACAGCTGTTGAGCCAGTTCTGGGAGCAGCCACTCGACACTGCCCTAGAGGAAGCAAACAAGTCTTCAACGGCGTCTGCTGGTCAGTCGTGGCTCCATACCAACTCCGATGCGAATATGAGACTGGCAGTCGCCTGTCTTCGATACATTTCGCATTGTTCGACCGTACCCAAACAAGGCGATGGCGGCAACCTCGTCAGGCATTGGCCGTTCCTGGAGTATGCCATCACGTTTTGGCACCATCATTACTCGGAGGCCTACCAGAAAGGAAGCGAAGAGGACGACGATGTACGGCGGATGTTTGCACAGAAACCCGAGATGCTGCGGTTGTGGCTAGAGCTGCAAGATGCTGTCAACTATTGGGGGCTGTCCGCAACAAAGAAGGGAGAAGCGGAACAGCCAGCAGATGCAGACACGACGAGTGCAGCTGCTATGGCGTCAAAGTTCAAAGTTGGGTTTCCCGAAGCCGTTTCCATTGCTGCTCACGCCGCTCGTATGGCGCCCGTCATGGGAGGCGACACGTTGACTGCCTCTATCTGGAGTGCGTGGGTGTGCCGTGGCAGCCATGCGAGTGATGCATCTGCGTCAGAATGGCTGAAGGAGACGAAGAGTGTGCCAGACGAGCAGTCGCTGCTAAAGGCTCTTCCATACGCCGTCAAGCCAACCTTCCAGCTGCTGGGCCTGTCGGATGCAGAGTTTCGGCAAGCCCACGCAAAGGAGATTCTCGAGGCAGCAGTTCGACAAGGGGAGACGTCGATTGCCAACGATGGCTTTGACCTCCTTGGGGACAAGCCAGACAGCAGCCTTGTGGTCGGCCTGCCTATTGCGTGTTGTGTCAGAGCGGGGAACGTGGCGACGTTTGAGAGGGCATTTGCCCACTGGAGACCTGCGGCCGAGGTCTCTGCCAAGGACGCATCCAGAGAATGGGAGTTGACATGCATTGCGATGTGGTTTGGACAGCTGGCCATCCTGGACCAGCTGTTGTCCTGGCTCCTGATCTGTGGGAAGAGTGTGTTGTTCGAGAACGATACTCTTAACAGAGCTACCTTCTACGGGCGCCGAGACAGCATCGCGCGTCTTCTTCACAGAGTACCAGACTTGGTCAAGAGCAGCGGCAAGGACAGGGTTTCGACAGCGCTCACGTACGCTTGTATCAAAGGCTATTGCGGGATTTTTTCTGATCTGCTGGACCAGGACGGAATTGTGGGAGAGGAAGAGGGCAACGAGGACACCGTTCTGCACATTGCGGTGCGGTCAAAGAGCGTGGAGGTAGTGAAGCTGCTCTTCGACGCGTCTTCCGGGACAGAAGCTCGGAAAAAGTTGGTTGCCGCGGCGCCTGCATATATCACAATGCTGGGCGCCTATGACACGTCTCCGCTCTCCGAGGCCGTCGCGCTTGGGATCGAGCCGACGGCAGCCTTCCTGCTGCAGAAGATACCACCGGGCACGGATCTCACAGACAAGAGGCTGCTTCACACGGCGGCCGAGAGCGACAGTCTCGGGGTGCTGAAACAGGTCTTGGAGATCGACGGGATGGACATCAACATGCAGGACGACAAGGGACTAACAGCGCTCCATCTGGCGTGCCGCAGCGGCTGTGTTGATGTTATCCGAGAACTGCTGAAGCGTGGCGCCGATGCCTGGATGGCCGACATGCACAAGGAACCTCCCTTTACAGATCTGGTGGAAGCGGCCAGTTCCGACACGGCCGATGTTGCCGAGATGACCGAGATTGCTGCCGAGCTTTTGCAGCATTCCCACAGTGCAGGCTCTCTGGTCCACCCGTTGATCTACTCAGCCATGAAGGGGAAAGACTGGGCGGTGACAATGCTTCTGGATGCTGGTGCAGACAAGGATGCGCATGGTTTTCGCGATGGTCCGCTTCTAACTGCCGCATCCAACGGACACGAGGAGGTGGTGCGAACACTGCTGCTGCGCAGGGCTGCACTAGACAAGCTGGGCCACGATGGACACACTCCTCTCGGAAGCGCGGCAGGGAAAGGGCACACGGCCGTGGTCCGGATACTCCTCGACGCCGGGGCGGACAGACAAAAGGCCAAGGTCGCAAAGGAAGGACCGATGTATCTGGCAGCCGTCAACGGCCATGACTCGACGGTGGAGCTGCTGCTGAAGCGCGGCCTCAAGCTGCCGCTCACGGCCGACGGCTGCCCCCTCGACCAGCTGGTGCGAAAACGGAGGATGGCGACCATGCGGCTGATTCTGGAGCAGCAGCCGGAGTTCAAGGGCTCGGCAGTGCTCGTGGACAGTGCGCGTGTTGCTCTGCGCCGCAACGACACGGAGATGCTGGCCATGCTCTTCGACCACGGCGTCGACCCGAGCGAGGCCCCCGCCAGGAGCAGGTTTGGCAGCGCCCTGCACGAGTGCGCGTATTACGGCAACATCAAGATGGCGCGCTTCCTGGTCGCCGGTCCGCGACAGTACTGCAGCGCCAGCCTGATCGCCAGTCCGTACGACAGCCCGCTGATAGCAGCCGTGTCGAGGCCGTACAGCTGCAAGACGCCCGACGACGGGCGAGCAGCCAGACGGCTGCAGCAGCAGAAGGACATGATCGATTTTCTGGTGCATCGAGAGGGCGACGTCCACCTTGTCGGTTGCGGCCGGTTTGGGACGGTGCTGCACGCCGCGGCCGCCAACGGCTCCCCGGATCTGGTCGAGCACGTCGTGCGCACGCTCGGCCTCGCGGTCACGCTGGTGGACGCCGAGGGCCGGAACGCGGCCCATCTGGCGTGCACGCAGGGCGTGTACGAGACGCAGAAGCTGGCGCGGCTGGCCGAGCTGGAGCGGCTGGCCGGCGTCAGCAGCAATGCCCGTCTGCAGCGAGCGGCGGACGCCCACGGCCGGAAGCCCCTGCATCTGGCGAGCGGCCGTGGCGCGACGGAGGCCGTGAGGCAGCTGCTGCGGGACGCGGTCGTGGCCGAGGACATCAACTGCACCGACGCGGACGGGTGGACGCCGCTGCACTGGGCGTGTCGGCAGGGCGACGTGGCGGTCGTCGAGCTGCTCGTGGCGGCCGGCGCGGAGATGTACGCCTGCACGGCCCGACGCATCGACGCGGACACGACGCGCAACAAGAACCGCTGGACGCCGTGGGAGGTGGCCGTGTTCCACGGCAACGACAGCGACGCCCTGGCGGCCGTGTTGGGCGTCCGGAACAGGCGGACGGTGGTCCAGCGGGGCGTGCAGCAGGCCGAGGTCTGCGACAGCTGCTTTGCGGTGAGTGACGACGTCGTTGTGAAGCCTGAAAAAGCCCGGCGAGATATGCTGACAGCGGGCAGCGCATCTGGGGCACGCGATACCCATGCGAGACGTGCCGCTTCAGCTACGGCCTGTGCAGCAAGTGCTTCCGTCGGGCGGCTCGTCTGCACAGCCCTGTGCACGCGTTCTGGAACGCAGAAAACAAGGCGTAGGCAGGGCTGGGGCTCCCGCGCGGTTGCTGCCCATCCATCGTCAGCTTGGAGTGAGCAGAGTTTTCGTCTGTCTGCCCGTGACCACAGTCAGCTGTCGCGACCCGCGCGACGACGGGCTGCGGCCAGACGTTGCTGTCCGAACCAGAGTCGCGACACGTCTCGTTTCCGTGTCAGCTGCCGCGTTCTGCTGCCGCGTTCTGCTGCCGATCGAGCCACGCACTCTGCAGCCGCAATGCTGGTGGCCGCCCGTCGTGGGATTTCCCTCGCACAAGATGTCCCATACTAGCCCCCACGTGATTTATGGGGCAGCCAAGCTTTCTGGCAGTTGAGTCAAGCTTTTACTTTTCGGTTCCTCAACATCACATGACTCGATCGGGCTAGAGGGGCGACCGGCCGGGGGGGCGAACTATGGGGCGTCGAATTAGACGCAGCCGACCAGCCAGCGTCCGGCCAGGGGTTGCTCTTACATATTGGGATAAAATAAAAATGTATAATGGCGACATGCCGGTGGTCCTCTTGTGTCGAGTGAATGAGTAAGTGTGGGGGCCCCACGTGATCCCATAGGGCACGGCAGCACTGACCGAAGGGAGAAAGAAGAAGGTAGTTATCGCGGGGACCGAGCTCGACCACCCACGAAGAGGACGCAACGTACGGTGTTCCCGCGGGCGTCGGCAGGGCCGCGAGGACAGGCCAGGGGACTTGCCGGGACCGTCGCCGTCCTTTTTGTCCAGCACACACCCTCCAGGACGAGAGCGCCGCAGCCGCGTCTGCGTGATTGGTCCCCTCGATAGTTGTCCTAGCAGAGATGAAATCGGCGGAACGCATAGATGGCACAGATGGCACAGATCCGAGCTCGGCGCACCCGAGAGCCAATCCGTGGCCGGCGATAGGCCCTGGGCGACAGCAGGAAGCAGGGCGGCTGCGTCAGCCTTTCCAAGTGCCGGGGGCACCGATTCCAGCAGCGTAGTTACCTTGACGTAAGAGATCGCCGGCTAGGGCTCGGACGGGCTAGAACGCCGCATGATCATGCCCGATCCGGCTAGCGGCTGGCTCTCCCACAGACCAGGGGCCCATTCCGGTGGCAAGGCCTGGGTCCACCCACACGAGCCCGTTCTTCCACTCATGGCTGGCCTGCTCGGCCGAAATGGGCCATCTCTTACGGCATAGAAACTCTAAACTGGAGTCGCGGCACAACTGTTACGGCATAAAAACCGTATAAGGGGAAATTGTCTGGCTCGTCTGAATTTTTCTTCCCATCCGGTTCGTCCTGCACATCTTTGTGGACTTGTCAATCACACAGCTCTCCAGCCAGTGCCCAGTGGCCTTTCCCCCTTCGCCCATTCCTCTCCCAGTCCCAGTCCCAGTCCCCCCCCTCCGTCCATTCCCTTCCCAGACTTCTCTCCCAGGATGAACAACCAGATCCAGGCGGCGCCTGCGCGCTGCGACGACGGCAAGGACGTCAAGGACTGCAAGGACTTTGCCGCGGACGCGGCCGCGCGGCCGGGCGCGGTGTGGCACAGCAGCTCGGAGGAGGAGGTCGTGGGCGAGATCCAGGAGCTGTCGCCGCAGCAGCAGGCCGACCTGGAGAAGCAGCGGGCGCTCGAGGGCGGCGACCGCTTCCACCGCCTCGGCTGGAAGCGCCTGACCATTGTGCTGCTGGTCGAGGCCATCGCGCTGGGCGCGCTCAGCGTGCCGTCGGCCTTTGCCACGCTGGGCATGGTGCCCGGCGTCATCGTGTGCGTCGGCCTCGGCTTCATCGCCATCTACACGTCCTACATTGTCGGCCAGGTCAAGCTGCGCTTCCCGCACGTGTCGCACTACGCCGACGCCGGCCGCCTGCTGATGGGCCGCTTCGGCTACGAGCTCGTCGGCGCCATGTTTGTGCTCCAGCTCGTCTTCCTCGTCGGCTCCCACTGCCTGACCGGCGCCATCGCCCTCAACACCATCACCGACGACGCCGTCTGCTCCGTCGTCTTCGGCTTCGTCTCCGCCGTCATCCTGCTCGTCCTCGCCGTGCCGCCCTCCTTCTCCGAGGTGGCCCTGCTCGGCTACGTCGACTTCGTCTCCATCGTCGTCGCCATCGGCATCACCATCATCGCCACCGGCATCGACTACACCCGCGCCGGCCAGGTCTCGCTCACCCAGCAGCCCTACCAGCTCTGGCCCGCCGACGACCTCTCGCTCGCCGACGCCTTCATCGCCCTCGGCAACATCATCTTCGCCTACAGCTTCGCCGTCTGCCAGTTCTCCTTCATGGACGAGATGCACACCCCCGAGGACTTCCCCAAGGCCATCTGGGCCCTCGGCATCATCGAGATCGTCATCTACACCCTCACCGGCGCCCTCATCTACGTCTTTGTCGGCCAGGACGTCCAGGCCCCCGCCCTGCTGTCCGCCGGCAAGACCGTGTCCAAGGTCGCCTTTGGCGTCGCCCTGCCCGTCATCTTCATCTCCGGCGCCATCAACACCACCGTCGCCGCCCGCTACATCCACGCCCGCGTCTTTGCCGACTCCCCCATCCGCTTCATCAACTCCAAGATGGGCTGGATCTCCTGGCTGGTCCTCATCACCGTCATCACCGTCATCGCCTGGGTCGTCGCCGAGGCCATCCCCTTCTTCTCCGACCTGCTCTCCATCTGCTCCTGCCTCTTCATCTCCGGCTTCACCTTTTACTTCCCCGCCGCCTTCTGGTTCAAGCTGCTCAAGGACGGCCGCTGGTACGAGCGCAAGAACATTGTCAAGAGCATCGTCAACGGCATCATCTTCATCATCGGCATGATCGTGCTCGGCGTCGGCACCTATGCCAGCATCGTCGACATTGTAAGTCCTCCAGCCTAGCCTTTCCCCGGGCCGTGCCGCCTGCTGACTCCCTCGCCAGAACAACGGGTACAAGGATGGAACGGTTCGCGGCGCTTTCAGCTGCTCGGCCTCCTGATCCGTGTTGCCGCCCCGGAAACGAAGAGAGTTGTCGCCGTGCTATTCAGTCTGGATTGTGAGTTTGCGCAGCAGCATTGCCCAGAATACGGGGGTACCGTTCAGCTTCTCGTAGAAATTAGAAACAGAGTCTTGATGTTAGACATGATACCGCAGTTATAAAAATAAAAATAAAAATAAAAAGAGTAACCAATTTGTGTTATCTCGTGATTTTGCACCAGGAACAGGTGGCAAAAAATGATGAGAGTGGGACTTGAACCCACGCGGATTGCTCCATAGGAACCTTAATCCTACGCCATAACCAACTCGGCCATCTCACCGTTAACTGTGGAACCTTTCCGGAGATACAGACCAAATAGGAAGCGACGGAGAACAAAGGGGTCTTTGCGTCCAAAAAGGAAATTCCAACTTCGTGCAGGTCAAAATTATTGGATCGCTCTCAGCAAGGGATGGTAAACAGCACGGTATCAGAACGCGTCCTTGTGCGGTAATAGTGCTGGGGAAGGCTTCGTTGGAGGCAAAAAAGCCACCAGTTTCTCGGCGGCAAAGACAGATTGGAGGACTTGAAAACAAATTGGGAGTTCATTTGACGAAAACACTACTGTATCTGACCTACTGCCTCTGGGGCGATTCCTACTCGTGAGAGTGACAATGTACCGTTCTTCTGCTTCCCTTCACTTGGTCACTTCCTCCTGTCCTGACTTGTCCTCAGTTCCCGCTCACTTCTGTCTTGTTCATCTGGTCCTTTCTTCACTCCCGACTGCCCTTACCCATTCTCCGTGTCCTATTGGTGCCGTGTCAATGGACCAAGCTGAAGCCTTACTCGTCCAGCATGCCCAAATCCTGAATAGGGAACTCGGGCCGCGCCTCGCGGAGACGCTGAACAAACTTCGTTGCCAGTTCGCTCTGCCCCGTGCGCCGCCAGCGGCCCTTGGCCATGTGGCCGGCGATGGCCATCCGCACCTTGTTGACGTGCTCCTGGAGCAGGGCGGGATCGGCCGGCACGCGGAAGACGGCGCCGCGGGTGTCGTCGACGGCGTGTCCAAAGGCGTACTGCATCCCGGCAGAGCCCACCTCCTCGGCCATGTCCATGATCATGTCCTCGCCAAAGTTGTCGTCGCCGCCCTGCAGATCAAAGATGTGCACGGCCAGGTACCACAGCATGCGGCCGGCCAGGCCGTTGCTGCGCGTGCCCAGCGAGAGCATGTTGTCGAGGTAGTCGACGTGGCCCCAGTAGCCGGCGGCCTCCATGCGGTCGATGATGCGCTTGAAGCGGAACCACATGCGGCTGTCGTAAAAGACCGAGGGCGTCTCCGGGCCCAGGGCCGCCACGATCTGCTCGTGCGGCACGGAGCCGATGGCCGGCTCGTCCTCCCAGAGGCCGTGGGGCGGCTGCCAGTTGCCCTTGCTCTGCATCCACGCAGACGGCGTGAACGCGATGAAGGGCACCGTGGGCAGCTGCTCGATGTCGAGGTTGTGCTCGTCCAGGATCCGGTCCTTCATGATGTAGTCGCCCAGGGCGTTCATGGCCACCAGGCCGCCAAAGTAGGTGACGATCTTGACGGCCTGCTCGGGCACCTTGGCCATGTCCGTGTAGAAGTACAGGTAGTACTTGGCCACGAAGCCGTTGTTGGGATGAGCCCAGACGTGCTCGTTGATGTGGTGAGGCTCAAAGTCGTCCAGCATCTCCGTGACGCACTCCAGCACGTAGCGGTCCGCCTGCTTGGGCCGCGTGAAGTTCTCGATGAAGGTCACAAACTTGGCCCTCTCGGCGTTGTTGTTGAAGTGGTTGTGGTTCGACATTCTGATGAAAGGAGCAGAACGTCTGGAGAATAGATGGAAGAAGGACGAGGGGCTTGCTTCTGGATGAAAGAGGCAGTTTGGTTTTGATGCTGGTAGGAAGGGGGGAGATTTTGGTGCAAGAGAGAGGGAGAAGAGTTGGTTTGGTGGAGGAAGGAAGAGGGGGATTTTTGGCTGGGGGATTTGTTTTGGTTTTTATAGACCGCGTTCTGCCAGGAGCGGTCGGCCACGGCTGTTCAAAGTGAATGAAAACTCCTGGGGTCCAGCCTGTTCATCGAACCAATCCTCTGCCTGTTCGGCGGCAAAAGCCAAAGTTCAGACGGAAAACAAAAGGCGGCCACAGGTGGCAAAACGGCCGGGCAACCCAGGCGGTACGATACGGCAGAGCTTCGTTCTGCCCGTCTGGCGTCTGCCTTGCCATAGATCCGTGTTGTTATGCTTCTGGACTGAAGCCCGGACGTGGAATGCAGACAGGGAGATGGACAGGCGGAGAAAAAAGACACGGAACGGGATGAATCTGCCGTCCGGAGCCTGCTTTGTTCCGACGTGATGTTTTTGGCTAGCTATTTGGGGTATTGGCCTTAGCTGGGAAGCGAAACCGAACACGACAGTCGGTTCAGTCACCAAGCTGAACAAAGAGCCAGCCGGCAGTTCTGTGCTCTTATATGTGTTGATGGACTAGATTGCGGATCGGAAGGGGAAATGGTTTCGATACGATGAATTGCCCTTTGATTCGCACTACTCTACAGGGACACTGCATTGAAGCTGCGGCCTACGACATCGTGGCCCTGGATACCCTTTCTCCCAAACAGCTCCTTGCTTGTTGTTGCCTGCCCCCTCGCTGTATTGCATATCCCTGCCAACAGGCTGTCCTTAATGGCCAGCCTGCCAGACTCTTTTGACGGTGCCTGACGGATGCCACGATCCCAGACAGCGATCTGACTAGCCATTCCATTCTCGTCAGGAAACACGACACATCCGTCGGTCTGACAGCCACAGCTCCCGACTTCCAACGGCGATTCTCGGACACGTCTCCATTGGCACCTCTCAGCGGCCGGGATTCTCGTGGCCGAGTTGGGCGTCTTGCTCGTGGTGCCTTTCGCGATAGAGCCTGCCGGACGATGACAGCCGAGTACATCCCACCAGCACGCGAAGACGCGTGGTGAAGTGCGTGATAGAAACAAGCAGAGGAAGAAAGCGCATCGACGAAAATGAGAAGCAAATGTGCTTTACGAGTGGAAGGCTATCATACGACGACAACCTCGTTGAATTTTTCAAGACTGGAAACCCGGAGATCGACAAATCTTCTTCGCCTGAGTTGCCACAAGACTGCAAAACAGGAACCCGGAAAAGAACTGGTACCAGGCCTATTCAAAAGAGCCAACCTGCTCCTGTACTGGCATACACACTAGCATAGTACGCCTTATACCCCCTGGGAGGTCGGGGCAGGTCTTTCGGGACCCTGCCCGCAGGCGTTAAATAATATCATCATCGTCATCATCATCATACCTGACATACGCCCGGATCTGGAGAATGGACGCGAATAAGTGCACGTGATATGTCCTGGATGACTGAGAATCAAGGAGCTTTTCTTCCTAGTCATCAGACCTCCCGCCTTTGTCTGACCTTGACATCAGAATTAGCTCATTTTTCCTGATCCTACGGAGTATTTTCTAGGACGAAGAGGTGCAGTGGGGCTGTCGAGAGGCTGTTGGTTCTTGCTTGGATTACGTGCACCGATCGCCATATGAGGCGGTGGGTGATGGCAGAAACAAAGAGGATAGAAGCCACTTTTCCGGCTGCATTTTCATTGAATTTCTCGTCCTTCCTTTTCTTCTCCTAGTCGTCTAAATGCGGAGTGCAGAAGGACAACAGAAGGCAGATGCTTTCTTCTCCCCCATACTACACATACAGTCTTCCTATCTGATGTACCAGCCGCTCCTATCGAACCTATCACGCGGCGTCGATTTGCAGTCGTCATCTCCCCCAGATCTTGCGTGATTACTAGCGCTCTGCCAACAAAGCCGCCAAACCAAAATTGGACAACTCCTTGGGAAGGCATTTGAGAAAAAGCCATGGGCTGTAATGACTGTAAATAATAATATGTATACAGGAACACACAAAGAGTGCCAAATCTATCAGGGCCAAAGGAACGTCGCGACCGGTGTGGAGACGGATGACTTGCACTGCGTCATGCGTCGTTCCATTCCAGTCCACATGGCCGTGGGTCCAATCGAGGGATTGCAAAACGCTATGAACGCAGACGAACAACATATATACGTACACACACAAGAGTCAAAATCTATTCAGGAAACCAGGCAGCCGCGTCACGTGACGGTGTACAGGTCTGTGCGAGGATGTCGGGACAGGACGTCAAGCGTGGACCTCGTGGGGAAAGGGCTTGCGGCCGTAGATGACGTATCTGGACAGTCAGCAGGGGCATGAGGCGAGGGGCGAGAGGGGCAGCATACACGGGCATGTAAAAGTGGACGTTGGTGTCCTTGACGTCCTTGCGGGCCTCCATGAGGAGCAGCTCGACCTCGGCGACGGACATGCCGAGGCCGCGGGTGAGGACGGTCATGGTGATGGCGGACATGCCCTCGAGGAAGTTTGTCATCTGCCAGAGGCCGAGGGTCTTGTGTTCGCGGCCCTTGGGCCAGGTGTTGCCGGGCAGGGCGTACTTCTCCTGGACGACGTCGACGAAGCCGACCTCGCGCATCATGCCGGCGATCTTGGGGGTCAGCATCATGTCGCGGCCGAGGGCGGCGCCGGCCTTGACGTAGAGGCCGTCGAGCTGGGAGAGGGCGCGGCCGCGGAGGCTGTCGTCGACGGCGCGGAAGCGGCCCTGGAAGTCCTGCCACTCGAGGTAGCCGCCGGGCGCGAGGCTGTCGAGGGCGGAGCGCAGGACGCGGCGCGGGTCGGAGAAGGAGTGCCAGAGCAGGCGCATGTGCACGTAGTCAAAGGGGGCGCTGCTGTAGGCCCAGTCGTCGTCGGCGTCGTCGATCTCGAAGCGGCAGTTGGGCGGCACAAAGGCCGGCTGGATGGGGCTGAGGTCGGTGCCGAGGACGTCGGAGGCGGGATGGAGGGCGGCTGGGGGTTGTTAGAGTGGGAGAGGTGGACAGGTGGAGGGTGGAGGGTGGAGTGGTGAGGGGTGGAGGGGTGGAGGAGAGGAGGAGAGGAGGAGGAGAGGAGAGGGGGAGAAAGACGAGGGAGACGAGGGAGACGAGGGAGAGGGGGAGAGGAGAGGGGAGACGAGAGACGAGGGAGACCATGGGGACCATCGAGATGAGAGAGGACGACAAGAGAGGACGACAAGATAAGACGAGAACACGAAACACGAGAACACGAGAACACAACACAAGAACACAAGAACACAACTCACCAAACTCAATCGCCCAGATGCCCGTCCCCGTCCCCACGTCCAACACCCGCTTCGGCTCCCCGATCGGCGCCCGCGCCAGGTCGCCCTTGAGCAGCAGCACGAAGATGGCGTGTTGCAGGTCTGCATCGTCAGCACGCGACAGGAGACGGCCGACAGCAGACGCACTCACCGAGCCGTTCCTGCTCGCTCTGCCCGCGTTGCCCGCGTTAGCAAGCCTGTTCCCTGCACGACACGCACGGCCGCCCGCTCACCTCGTCGTTGGGCATAAAGTATTCTGCAACCAGATCAGCCTGCCGTTCTCGTTCAGCGACCCCCTCCCCCTCCCCCCCCCCCCCGCGGACCGACCGACTCACTGCCTTGCTTGTACTTGTGAAACGTCCGCCCGTTCTCCTCGACAAACTCGTAGATGCTCGACCGCACGGACTGCGTGGATGATCTGGGACGGCCGGTCAGGAGGGGTGGCCCACGGAGGATCAGGGGGGGTGTGGTCGGCTTCCTCACGGCACTTCAATGTCGCCCAGGGCCGAGTCCGCGTCGTCGTCGACCTGCCGTCCGTCAGCATCATCCGCCCACGGCGCCTCCCTCCCGCGGCGGAACGGCCGGCTCACGCTCAGTCCGGTGCTAAATATCGACGACGCCCCGTCGTTGAGTGCCGCCTCGGCCGACGCCAGGCGTGGTGAGCTGCCGGCGTCGGGGGCGGTCGTGGCCGCAAGACCGCTTTCTCCACCCGAAGACATTGCGCGGCCGGGCTGTCTCGTGCTTTTCGTCCTTCTCTTCTTCTCTTCTTCTTTTCTTCTCTTCTTTTTTCTTTTTTCTTTTTCTGCCGGCTCGATCGTCCCAGATGGCAGGGCGGGCACGAACAGGATGCAGAGGCGACTGGCGAGGAAAAAG
This sequence comes from Grosmannia serpens, assembly GCA_029299595.1. Taxonomy (NCBI): domain Eukaryota; kingdom Fungi; phylum Ascomycota; class Sordariomycetes; order Ophiostomatales; family Ophiostomataceae; genus Grosmannia; species Grosmannia serpens. Next base: position 63,249 of record JANSMH010000034.1, read on the forward strand.
GAACTTGTGGGCGGGATGGAAATCGGCGGGTTGAAATGATGCGCAGACGGCAGAAAGAGACAGGACGACCACCACGGAAAGAAGGGGCGAGCAGGTGGGCTGTACGGACTTGCGGCAAAGCCGCCCCCAACGGCCCCGGCTACCTAATAGTACGGCCTCTATTTTTGCGCAGCGCGATTTTCAAGCTATAGCAGACTATCGCCGGGTCCAAAGGGGAAGGATCCGCGCGGTCGCTTAGCAGAGACTCCTCCACCCCCCAGCGCCGTTTGCTTCCTCTTTCGTCCTGGCGCCGTTGTGCAGAAGTGGTTCCCCGGCTCCAGCCGGCGACCTGGCCCATTTCCACCTGCCCACTTGGTCCTCTTTTCCGGGCTGCTGTCCGTCTGCAGACGCGCATGGCCGTTCTGCGAGCGTATCGATAATGCTCTCCATTTTGGCGGTGGTTGCCACGTGTCCAAGGCAAGCAAATGGGCTACATGAGCCATCGTCTTTCTGGCTAGCAGCTTCCGTCCTCCTCAACCCTGGTCTAGCTCTCCCAGGTGGCCAATTCCCGCTCTTGCTGCTATGCCCGATAAGGTCGATCATCGGTCTGCGCACCGTCTGCCTAGACTCGGGTCGGAGCCTGCTGAGCACGGAAAGCGGCCCCCCCGAGAACGTTAGCATCGAAGCTTATTCTGCCAAAGCCGGGGCGATGCCACAACTGAGCGAGGCCGCGCCTGGCAAGGTCGAGGCTGCTCACAGTGCTAGAGGCAACCGCGGACATGTCTGCGGCCACATGGGGCATAGCTCCCATGCAGGTGGAGGGGGCTCGAAAGTAGATGAACAGGGCCCGCACAGACCGCGTGGCTGTGAGGGATTTCGGGCTTCGTGCTATCTTAGTATTTGACAAGTGATATCCATGTGCTTTCGGCGTTTGGTTGAGAGGAGGATTATGCACGCTCAGCCAGAGAAGTCGCCTTCTGTGCTGGAACGAGATTGGGCTGGAGCATCACAGATACGCTGGGGATGAATATTCTTGGCAAAGATTGCCTGCTCAGCGATGGCCACATGGTTCATCCGGAGGACAAAAACGCTGAACCGCCATTCCGATTCTCTCCGGGACTTGCCAAGAGCATCACATGTTCTCATACACACAGTTGTAGGAAGGCTTGCTGCACCCAAGGTCACGTGCATGCTGACGCCCAGAGTCTCAGGCCATTAAGGGCCATTCAGGCGGCCCACAAATCGAGCATCACCTTCTTCGCCCGGCCGCGCCACGGATACGACTACCTCATCCCCGGCCATCTGTTCTTCCGCTGTGCGGACGAGGAGCAGGCTGTCCGGCTGATGCACCGGATTGCCGGTCGTTGAGAGGCATGGAGTGCCGTCCATTCTTTGTACGGTGCTGTATAAAAAGGAAGAGACGTTGCACGTTGAGATGGTGGTAGATGCCATTATTGGATTCGCAAAAGAATCTCTGAGTACCTGAATCTCCTGCAAGGATAGCGCGCGCTCCACGTATTTCTGAAAGCTACAAGCCATTAAGCACGCCAAACTGGCAATGGCGTATGTGTCTATTGCGATGCATGTATCTTCTATGTCCAGCAGCTTTGCGCTGGAATCCAGAAATCTAGCAGATCTAGCAAGGACCGAGAGAGCCAGCCAGCACCTGCCGCGCTACTGCTTCCCCTCGGCAATCACGGCCGCAATGGCCGCGTCCAGGTCCTCGTCCTGCAGGCCGAGCAGATCCATGGCGAACTCGGGCTTCTGGGTCCAGTCGCCCTCGAGCACGCCGAGGGCAAAGACGAGGTCCTCGACGGCGGCGAGGTCGCCCCGGTCGGCGGCGGCCTTGCGCTCGGCCACAAAGGCGTCCGTGTCGAGGCGGCGGACGGTCCAGGCGCAGGCGGTGGCGCGCTCGAGCGCCTGCAGCAGCGCGTTCTGTGACACGCAGAAGCTCTGCACAAAGAGCACCCTGTTGGCCGTGGCCGGGTCGCCGGGGCCGCGCCGCAGCACGGCTACCACGGCGGCGCCCAGCCGTGCCAGCGTCGACAGCGAGCTGCGCTGCTCGCCGCTGCCGAGCACGTCGGCCGTGCGGCTGTCGAGGTGGGCGTGCAGGAAGCCCTCGCGCAGGCCCCAGTCGAAAAAGTGCCCGCCCACGACGGCCGTGTACGAGAAGCCCGTGGCCGACGTCGCCGCCAGCGCCTCCAGCCGCCGCCGCACCGTCTCCTTCTTCTCGAACAGCGGCACCAGCGCCCGCGCCGACGCGCTGCGCGCATCCACGCTGCCAAAGTCCGCCGGGAAGTACCGCCGGACCCCCGCCGCCGCTGCCGCCTCCGCCAGCCGCACGTGGTCCTCCACATCGCGCAGCGGGAACACCGCCACCACCGCGTCCTGCCCGCGCAGCACCGCCGTCAGCGCCTCCACAGTCCACGCCTCCACCACCAGCGTTTCCACCCCCGCCACCGCCGTCGACGTCGACGACGCCCGGAGCAGCACGCTCACCCGGAACTCGCCCGCCTCCAGCAGCGCCCGCACAATCGGCCCGCCCAGGTTGCCGTTCGCGCCAACCACGGTCACGCTTTTGATGGCCATGTTTGCAAGCTGCTGTCGTGTTTGTCGGGCTGGCTTGCTGCTCGTTCGATGTCGGTGTGGGATGTCCGTGGATAATGGCGCACGAAACCGATGACGGACTTACCAGTCTCGACGTGTCACGTGACGCTTGCTATCATCCTTATTCAGCTTCAGCGACTCAGAGGCCCAGGCTGGCAGGCTGGCAGGCTAGCTACTAATCAATGCGATGCCCAGCTATACCGGTAAATTAACAGACAACCACAAGACCAAGAAGCCTTAGGCTAACACCAGATATACCTGAAAACATCAAAAAAGCGTCACTCTCGCGACCGTTACATCTTGCGCTATCCCAGCACCATTTTCGAGTACAGCATAGGCATGCGGCAGCAGGCTCTGGCATTTCTCACCGGAAGGGTACACAGTCTCCATCGTGTTCAGTGCAATCAGTGCAAGCTCGGCGAACTCGGCTCTTTTGACACCGAGCCACTTGCGCATCACCAAATGTACCAGCCTGTGCATGTTGATGTTCCCAGCCTCATCTTCCGAGATGAAGGAGAACGCCTTCAAAGTGCCCAGTGCCTTTGTAAGCGTTCGTGCGTCAACGGGGCCAGAAAATTCCGCCCTTACTCGCTGACAGTGACACACCACAAGCTCTCGTGGAATGTTTTTCCAGTCAAAGAGGCTCAAAAAAGAAAGAATGTCGCTCTCCAAAGGATTCCGTTGCTTGATGTGATCAAAGGAAACGCTCAATGCGTCAATAACCGCATTCGGGCCATCTGAGTCTCTCCCAACGGTTACGAATGGCTCGCTGAGGCAGTCAATTAGTGCCGAGGCACTCTCACCTAGGTGCCGGATGTATTCGCAGGGCCGCATTCCATTCTCCTGGATGAAAGCTGCTGCCTGTGCAACGGCGAGCGGCAGATGCTCCAGCTTGGACACGAGAAGAGACGCATCCTCTTCTGTCATGCTATCATCCTCGAGCATTCCGCTTAGGAGCATGCGAGCCTCGCCGCTCTCCATCTGGCTAACTTCGATGGGGGGCTTTCCGGGGGCCAGCCGTAGCCCAGCTCTCTTGTCTCTCGTCGTAATCAAGACCGAGCCATGCATGCACTCTGGGACAAAGCGTCCGTAGCCCCCTTGGAGGAACAAGTTCATGTCGTCGGCATTGTCAATCACCATCAGCCACGGAGCCCGGCATCTTTCCTCCAGCCATGTCTTGACGAGCGACAGCAGATCGTCATTTGGGTCATCGTGTCCCGGAATGCCGTATTCCTTCGCAATGGATGCATATGCACGACGAAAACGGTCTCCGCTGCTAGCATGAACCCAGAAAACCGGCACATCAGGCCTTGCGTCGTGCAGCCAGTAAACATAAGCCAACGCGATTTGGGTCTTTCTATCGCGGGAATTAACTAGTATACGGGAACGACGAAACGACGACTTACCCAGAACCCCCAAGACCGTAGATTGCTACCCTTTTCCGTGGCTTTGCTAGTTGTCGCGGCTGGCCGAGGCCGAGCTGTCGCTTGAGCGTGTCCTCGATAGCGGATCTATGGACATAATTCGGGTTCTCATTGTACGGAACCAAGACTGTGCTGTTTTAGCCAGGGCAATGAATGCATCATCCAGTCTGTAATCCATACATGTACTCTTTACCTGAATCCGATTTTGGATTGTCAATGCTCGTCGGGACACTCCTTGAAGTCGTCTGGCAACATTATGATAGTCGTCATCTTTGGGCCCAAACTTGATCATATCCAGATGGCTGCGACTAATGGGGCACATATGCTCGGCGCCGTCTTCCCAAAATCGGCCGTTGGTGGCGGATGATTTTGTGACCCGAACTTTAGCAGGCCCATCCGGTTCCATATTTCCTTCTGCGGTCTAGACGAGTTAGCAAGTCCTTTGTCTGATCGATTGGGCAGTTGAACGTCGGCCTACCATTTGCGCTGCTCCCCCCGACATGACCACTTCATAGAAACAGAATATCTCCGAGCGACCCTTGTCGCCCAATGCTGTTTGGAACTCCCTTCGTTGGGCTGCAAGTATCGGCGAGTTCACGTGATTGAGAGACTCGATCAAGGATCGCTTTGGGCCGTCGCCGACTATTGGGACGAGCGAGTCGATATCTATCCCATCATGTGGAACTCCGAAAAAGACTATCCCATAAACAGCTTCCAGGAGTTTCCTATCATCCTCATTCTCTGATTTGGACATGGTGATTATTGCCTATGGAACAGGTCAACATCATAGGCGCAGAGATGGGCGACCTATGTCCTACCTGCTTAACAACCAAGCCCCCTAGGCCGTGCGCGATGAACACGATTGGCTTCAAAACTGAAGCAGCGGTTAGTTGGTGAAGACTCTGGCGAAACTTGTTGGCGATGTCCTCAATATTTTCCATGTTGTCTCTGTCGGCGATCCTGCTGTCGTACCCGTAGGTCATGATCCGCGCAAATGGCAGCCCGCTGGTCTCCATGGTGAGATCGTACGGGAGAGAATCACGCAACCACATGTGGTCACCGTCCTTTTCTTTAAATGACCCAAACGCATGACCCCCAAGAGCAGATAGTGCGACAATGCTGACAGAGTTTAGTACAAAGAATGCAGACAGTCGATCAGTTCATACAAACTTTAATTTGCAGTCTTCCAGCGGTGGTGAAAACAGAGTAGTGATTCCAAGAAAGCCCTTATCGAGTGTCAAGTACTGAGTCCGTGTTAGTGGAGCAGCGGATGTGTCTGGTAGCAGAAATCGCTCGTAGTGTTGATGTTGGACGGAGGGCAGGAGCTCCTGAAAGATCACAGTGGCTGTCTTGGTAGACATGTTGATTTCTGTGGACAGGGATTTGACTATTGGTATGGCCGTCTTGTGATCTGCCAAGAATTCTTGTAGCCGTTTCGAGTCCCAATCCAGAGGAATGCCAAATACGCGGAACGTATCACGATTCCTCCCAGACAGGACATTGGGTGTTGATTTTGCGCGACGACGGGCGTCCCAGACTAAGTATATTAGCGTACAGGATGTAATGACAGCCAAGAAGCCCGCTTGCTGTGTAAGAAGATCCATTTGATATCACTGGCAGGTCGCTACGACAATAGCGAGGTTGTTGTGCCGACACAATGTGCTGTGCTCCCTCAAACATGAGCTGAATGGAGAGTTGCGACTGTAACTTTCTTGGATACCTCAAGAATAGGACGATGAGACGAATATATGAGACGAGGGGGTGATGGCTTCGTGGCAATGCTTTTTAACCGCCGGAGCCAAAATTGACGAGTGGGGCATGTTGCCTATATAAAACGCAATCCTGCATTCAGCCACATTCAGGGGTTTCCAAACACGAATGCATGGGGCTTCCAATAGCTTACTCTAGTAAACCGAGAATATTGTATTGCTACTTCTCTTGTCCCGAAGATAAAACAAATATTAGCAGGCCTAAAAAGCCAATACTTCGCATTAAAAACGATGTTCTGTTATGGTGCCGGATAATACCCGCCAGTATCTGCTCAGAGCCAATGTGCTGTGGTTCCACATTTCCGGCGCTAACTATGAACTGTAAGATCCTTTGCAGTTCCAGGGCATCATCCCAGGGCCCATTATGGCAAATAAGCGCCTGCTTATTGGCTACCAGGCTGATCCGAGTGTTGGTAAAAATCAATCCTTAAATTTGCATCTTGAGTAACTGTAGAGTACTCGATATTAATTTTAACGAAATAGGAGAAAGAACCCTTTTGGGACAGAATAAAACATATAAAGCTTATGGCGCAAAACTACCTAATAAAGATACAATGTGGTGGTGGAAGAAGTGATGTCAGCCAAAAATAAAATTCCTGGTCGGCTAATGCCCAGACGCGGGATCGAACCGCGGACCTCCTGCTTACTAGGCAGGCGCAGCTACCACTGTGCTACCCGGGCTTGTTGTGGTTAGTCACACTGTCTTAGACTGCCTAAGGGGATCGAGGCATCTGGCTGGCGGATAGTAGTAGAGAAAATAACAAAACGACCACAAGGAACAGTACTCTGTAGAAGCCTATGTTAACACCTTCTTTAGAAGTATTTCTGTGCATTTGACTTTCTGTCCTAGTTTGATCTAGTTCCGCCTTCCAATTTCCGTGATGAACTGCCAAGATGCATCTTCTTTGAAACAAAGCAAAAGAAACCTCGGTTATTTTATTCACGCCATAGTATCGAGTTCTATGTATCTCTATCGTAACTGAATAATGGAAACCCCGACGATAAGTCCAGCAGCAACCCCACCAGCAGCTAGGTAAACGCCTGCATCTTCTTTCCACCAGCCGGCACCGCCGCCTCAGAGAAAGCCGAGAGAGGGGATCCCAAGACACGAAAACAACTCGCAACATCGGAACAGGTACTAAGGCGAGGGCCCACACGATGAACGATAACTGGTCCAAACCATAGATAATGCGGCATGTTCGCATCCGAACAGTCAATCAGGAGACTTGATTAGTCGAGAACAGTGGGGTAAAGGCGGCCGGTCAGAGACCTTTGTACCTATTATACATGTAGTACTTCTCTCTGAACTGCCTCTTTACGATGTGATTTGACAGCTCGTTATCTGCTCAGCCGTCGTCTCTGACACAGCCACCCTTAATGCCCCCCGCCGTTGCTGCCTAACTCTACCGAGCGCCTAACGCCTTTTTCCAAAACCCTTCGTTGTTCATTCCTTTGACAGTCGTCCCGTCCTGCTTCTGTCCAGCGATTCGAATTTACACAAACCCCCAACTCCCCCAGCGTGCCTGCGCTGTACCGGATTTGACAATGGAGATTCCAGGGCGCCTAACAAAGTCGACGGAGGCGCTGATCCAGAAATTGGACAAGCTGCGATCAGAGCTGAGCAGCGTTGATTCTCCCGCGCCTTCTGACGAGCTCTATTTCGAAAACGAGGAATCGCCCACACAGAAAGCCACAGAAAAGAATGATAAGATGAAAGACAAGGAAGTGGCTGCACTTTTCGCCTTGCTCGAAGCGATGGCCCAGACCTTTAGAGACACGGCCATCGGCGCAAGATTACCCTACTTCCTTGAAGCTGCTGCTATATCGCCTTATGTCAGCAACGCCGGGTATAAGCAACTGTTCATCGCCTTTGTTGATGCCCTTGGAAGCGGTGTCTCTGATGGCACCGTCCCGGATTTTCAACTTATGGCTGCCTTCAACACCGTACTTCAACACCGGCGAGATCTCGAAAACCTTCCCCTCAATTACGCCTTGCCGACTCTCATCAAACGTCTCAACACGGCTGTCGATACTGCCAGCGACTTTATCAAGTACAAGCTCATACTGACGTTATCGGTCACTTTGGATGCCATGAACGACATCAAAGTCAGTGGCATTGGTGAGGTGAATGTCATCGAACCTTTGGTCGAGATACTCGGTAAAGTCTCTAAACAAAAAGATCTGCGCCTGGCCCAGGCAGCTCGGTATGCCCAGGAAGCCCTGCGCATCATTCCTACCGACGTGAACCCTTGGAAGACACTCTTGGGAAGCGCCTACAAAGTCGTAAAGGGTGCCGCCCAAATAGCCGGTGCTGCTTCGACCCTGGACCCTTTCAAGCTTTTCGAAGGGCTTGAGAGTTTCGCAGAAGTAATACAGTCTATCATCAAGGCGATCGAAGTCACGGATTCTCTGACAGACTTGGCCCGTGACTTCTCGGGCATGGTTAAGGGAGCCAAGTTTGCAAAAAAACCGGCCAAATGGTATGCTGCGCTTCGATACACAGAGTTATTGATTCGCGGCACACATCTGCAGATCCTGGAACTACTTCTCAAAGACCCCAATTTTCCATGTCGGGAAGACAAACACTTTTTGTGTGGCCTCTGTGCGCAGCTCGAACGAGCAGTCCTATCCAAGAATCTGGCGCAAGACGACGAGGTCGCCACAGTCGTGAAGACGTTTCTGGGCTCTCAATACAAAACTATCACAGACGATGCTGCTCGAGAATGGGTGCATGTTGTTGTAGGCACCGCCGCGCTTGAGCCACATAAGCATCGTCTGCGTTTTTGGAGAAACGACAAGCCGCCAGTATACACCACCGAAATCAAGTACGAACAAGTCTGTCCGAAAACATCCGGGAGTGCACTAATAAATGAAGCCTGGAAGACCTGCCAGGAGGCTCTGGTGTTTTATGCCGATGAAGCAATCCGGTCTCGGTATATGGATGAAAAGGTCCCGCTTCTCAAGATTGAACGTCTCGGAGGCAGCAGCTTGCCGATGGACAAATGCTACATCAACTTGACCATCTCTGAGCGCAACGATAACGAGAAAAAGACCAGAGATGAAGACGACTACAGGTCGCGTTTCTACCTACGCTATGAATCTGCTCCAGATACAGGAGTCGTTTTGCTGCCAGATCTCTTTCAGAAAAGACCTTCTGGCTCCTCCAGATCAGGCATGTTGCATTCCTAAAATTTGATGATTACTTCTAACTGGCAACGTTAGGAACTTCTACCTGTCAACGCATTTTGATTCGCGGGCAAGCTGGCGTTGGAAAGAGCACACTGTGCAAAAAGATGGTGTACGATTTTATCCACCTTGGAATGTGGACAGACGCCGTCGACCGAGTCATCTGGCTGCCGCTCAGAAAGCTCAAGGGGACCAACGATCAGATCATGGACATCAAGGAACTCTTGAGAAAAGAGTACTTCCACGATCCACAAAGACAACCCCTCCTCGACGCCTTGTGGACTGATTTCGAAAAGGACAAAACTAGGACGCTCTTCATTCTCGATGGCCTGGACGAAGTGTCTGAGCTTCTTGGCAACAATGAAGAGAAACATAGGCTGCTCTGGACACTTCTTGACCAACCTCGCGTCATCATAACCACACGACCACATGCTATCAATACGGACGCCGTGAGGAACATCCACATGGAGGCTGAGACAACTGGATTCTACTCCGACCAAGTGGAGGAGTACGTCGCGGCTGTCGCATCACCCAACGCCAACCAAGTTCTAGCCTTTGTTAGCGGCCACCCGGTTATCCAAGGACTTTCGCGTATTCCAATCCAGCTTGATGCGATCTGCTACATTTTTGGATCAATGCCGGGAAATGATGACAGCCCTCTAGAATCAATGACCCAGCTCTACGAGGCAATCGAAAATGCCCTATGGAACAAGGACGTCGACCGCCTGGAAAGGATCGTCGAAGGGAAGCCGGGCCCCATCACAAAGAATGTTGCTCAGAGGATTGCCCCCAGCCAAGTGAAAGATCTCGTCCAGGGAGAGATCAATGTCCTTCAAGCCCTTGCCTTTGTCGGCTTCCAGCAGAACAAGCTTGAGTTTGATCACGCATTTCTAAACACGTTTTTCGACAAGACAAAATGCTTCAAAGAACTCACGCGATGCCTCCCAGACGCGAGATTAAGCGCCTGGTCTGTTGATCTGGAGAAGCTCTCCTTTCTCCGGAGTTCCGGTAGTGATCAGAAGCCGGAGAACCGCAGCTACCATTTCATACATCTCACGTTTCAGGAGTACTTCGCAGCACAGTACTTCGTCCAACACTGGCCAGACAAGAAACTCCCATTGTATCCACCCGGTGGCAATTCAGCCATCGCCGCAGAGAAAATTGGTGCCACAGAGTTCCTTCAGCGGAAAAAATACGATCAGCGCTACAATGTTTTCTGGCGGTTTGTTGCCGGCCTGTTCAAAAGCGACGAGAAACTCTGCCGCTTCTTCGCGGCGATGGAGGATGAGCCGCGCGACATGTTGGGACTGGGACACCAACGCTTGCTTATGCAGTACTGGAATGAGGTGGTCTTGCCATTGAACCCATCATCACAGCTTGCGAAATTCCGAAGTGATCTGGACTGCCGACTGGAACAGTGGCCTCGAGTTCGTGAAAACAGTTACTGGGCAGAAGAATTGGAGTTCCCAGACCGAGTTCTCCAGAATATCCTAAAAATGCAATCTCACCACATCAAACTTGATTTCATTCATTCTGTTTCCCGACGAGAAATATTATCACCCGAGCTCCTAGACCAGTTTGTGTCCCTTATTATTGAGAGCAAGAACCCCAATGTTGTTTCAACTGTATCAGCGGCTCTTGGGAGGCGGACAGACCTTCCCGAAAGAATCGTTGACAACTTGACCAAGATGCTTCGGGATAACGATGGCGAGCACATGCACGTCGCTCTTACGGCTTTGGCCTCACAGTCCAAACTGCCAGAGGAAACAATCAACTTCTTTGTCGCACTGCTCAGGGATGAAGATACCCAAACTGTACGAAGCGCAGCCAAAATTCTGGCTGAGCAAAACTCCTTGTCCGAGGATATCGTCGGTGCCTTGTCGGATCTGTTACAACACGAAGCCGAAATGGTTGTCAAAGAGGCAGCTTCTGTATTGACGCGACATGCTGTGTTAGAACGTACCATCGTTCGTATTTACGAGCTGCTTCATCATGAGAACCGCACTATTGTTAAAGCAGCATTAGCATCCCTTTCGTCTTTTCCAAGACTTCCTTCCGAAATCCTAGGACCTGTGCTGGCTTCACTGCAGGATGTGGACGATAAAGTAGCATCAGCAGCACGAAACGTTGTTACAAGTCAGGAAGTCCTACCTGTAAAGATCCTAAATGGCATAAAAGTGCAACTTGAAAGTAAGGAAGACGACAAGGTGATAGCTGCATGCGATGCCATCTATCGACAGGAAATTCTGTCTTTAAATTTCCTCCATATACTAAAAGCACTACTCGAGAGAGACAACGCAAAGATCAGAAGTTCCGCCGTCCGTGTACTAGAAAACCAGTCAGCGTTGCCAAAGGAAATACTCGACGCCGTGGCAGGCAGCCTTCAGGACGACCATGAGGGTGTAAGGTGGCGTGCGTGCGATGCCTTAGGCAAGCAGTCGCCGTTACCAAAGGAAATACTCGACGCCTTGGCAGGCAGCCTTCAGGACGACGATGAGGATGTAAGGCGGTATGCGTGCGATGCCTTAGGCAAGCAGTCGCCGTTACCAAAGGAAATACTCGACGCCTTGGCAGGCAGGCTTCAGGACGACAATAAGACTGTAAGGCGGCTTGCGTGCAATGCCTTAGGCAAGCAGTCGCCGTTACCAAAGGAAATACTCGACGCCTTGGCAGGCAGCCTTCAGGACGACGATGAGGATGTAAGGTGGTATGCGTGCAATGCCTTAGGCAAGCAGTCGCCGTTACCAAAGGAAATACTCGACGCCTTAGCAGGCAGGCTTCAGGACGACGATAAGACTGTAAGGCGGTGTGCGTGCGATGCCTTAGGCAAGCAGTCGCCGTTACCAAAGGAAATACTCAACGCCTTGGCAGGCAGGCTTCAGGACGACGATGAGGATTTAAGGCGGTATGCGTACGATGCCTTAGGCAACCAGTCGCCGTTACCAAAGGAAATACTCGACGCCTTGGCCGGCAGCCTTCAGGACGACAATAAGACTGTAAGGCGGCTTGCGTACGATGCCTTATTGGCTAATCCAGATGTGATGCTTTCTTGTGTTACGAAGAATAGCGAAACGTTTACCGCATTTTACAGAGTTTGCTTAAGCTTGGATGACGATGTTGTTTGGTATCCGGAAGGCGACCAGTCCTTCCTTGTCTTGCCAAGGGAAACCCTGACCATCCCCTTAGCTGAGATAAAGGAGAGAATCCAAGAGGCGAAGAAAGCGTTGGATATCGATTGGTGATGACGTTTTTCTTTTCTTTTCTTTTCTTTTGATAAGTTTTGGGAGGTATACGTTTTATAGCGCAAATAAAAACGCCATTTTTCTAAATCTAGTGTACCGTTTATTATGGTAGGTACTACGCCTTTGCTGGTTTTCGGTAAGTTGTTGCAAATATAACAAGACACCAAACCTTGGTAGTAGGATCATCTACATGGACATAGCCCATAGCTGTTTTTTGTTCTTCCTTTTTACTCCAAGTGTTAAAATTTAATTTCGTTTTGCGAGTGCTTTGTATGGCTGGCTATCTCGCGTCTATACCCGGCTACTTGACCGCCACAACATGTCATTATCGGACTCTATACGAGCAACTTGCAACATTTGAGATCATGCGTTGAAAAACTGATGGATCCAAGAAATAAATCATACACTCCTAAAGCTATTCCAAATGAACGCTACGGCAAAATGCGCACACACTATACGTGCATTAGTGCCCAACCTTCAAAGGATATCATGATGTTCCATTAAATCTCAAGGTATACGATCCTGTTTCACAGAAGCGGCGGTATCTAGCCCGTTCTCATTACATCTGTTTCCATATCCCAACCAAGACGACATTTCGTAATATGGGCTGTTCTTCTTGGCCATGTGCTTAAGGTGAATCTTTGGGCATTTTCTCTCCCCATCTGGATACTTCTCATGTTAGCCGGATATGTCACTCTGGAGTTTTCAGACAGCACCAAGTCCTGTACGTAGTTCACAAATCGTGACGTATAGATCCAGCACTTGCAACACGAATACGGAGTAGGCAAAAGAGCGGTCTAGGCGTCACCATCTGGCGACACGGCCACATATGTGGGCGGGAGAAGTCCCTACTCAGACTGTTTGTATGCATGGAATACACACGGAACCCAAAGACGTTGCGTACGATATGATAGATCTGCAGGAGACCGCAGTCGCCTCTTCGTATATGATCGCCCTCCTCTTTTACTGGTGTGCGTGGTAGGGGTGTATACGAGTGCCGGAATCCACATTGTGCCTTGTTGGGTAGAAACGGGGCCAACTCTACGGCCGTCTACTCCGAGCTGTCTACTTGTGAACATCGTATAGCGGTGAGCCGTCCATGCCGGCGCGCTGATCTGGTCGTATTCCCAACATACTTGTACCAAGTTACCCCACAACCCACTTATAAATACGAGGTCCACTTGTGATCGACAAAGAAACAAGCTGCTGGATTCTTGATACATATATAAACACTGGCAATTCCTCCTTCGTCAGGACAAAACAGTATCACCATCACTCAGCATTCATCACCTATCAATCCCTACAAAACAATCAATCATTCCTCATCCATCTCCTTCGCCAAAATGAAGTTCGCCACCGCCGCCATTCTTTCCGCTGCCGCCGTCTCGGCCGATGTCGTCTTCAACGTCTCCGACTTCAGCGCTGGCTGCGTTGCCCACAGCACGGAGTGCCTGTGAGTATTTCCTGCAGGATCTCACGCTTGGTACCACATACTGATAGGCCGCTCTCAGCTACGACTTCAAGGTGATCCAGCCGAACTCCATGGAGACCACCCCCGTCTCCTGCACGGCTTCGGCCCAGTCCACCGACGGCACGCTGCCCAACATCACGAACGGCAAATGCACCGGCTCGTCTCGCACGTTCACCGTCACCTCTTCTGCTGACGGCTGGACGCTTGCCGTGTCTCAGCAGGTCACTGTTATAGGCTACACGGTGGGCTCTCACCTCCTCGCCAGCAGCGACGTTGTCCGCTCGACAACGCCCAACGCCGAGGTTGAGAACTACACCGGCCCAACCTCATTCTCCCTGACGAGATAAATGGGTTTACGACAAGTGCATTGAATTTTAACGTGGTGGATGAGTTCTGGGATGGTGGATGACGACATGAAGAGGTGTGGCTTTGGAGAAACGGTTCTGAAGTAGATGTATCTTGCTATCTTGTATAGAAACAGAAGCGTCTCTTCGTATTTCTTTAACCGTGTGAATTGTCTGCGCCATAAATTTTCCAACAGTGCTTCACATATTCAGAAGAGGGAAAATAGTGCGATGGTATTGAAGTATGGCAACGTATCTGCTTACGCCTCCGGCTTCCGACCCACTGCGTAAAACACTTGCTGCCTTCCCAAGCCAGACGGCATGTCAGAAAGTGTCGGATTCAGGCGCATTTCTCCATTTTTAATACCGGCTTCAGAGAACATATCCAGCATCTCTTTCTCAGCGAAGCCATGGTGCACCACAGTACGCAGTCCTTCAGTGGCTACAGACTTGCTGTGGTCATGTCCATGAGGGTGAGCCGAACATGTTGGCGTCTTCCAGTCGATCACCAGGATTGTGCCGCCAGGCGCCAGACGCTCCGTGATAGCCTTTAGAGCTGCACCTGCATCATCGATGTGGTGCAAGACCATAGAAACAAGAGCGAGGTTGAAGCCCGAGAACTCTGAGCCAGCGACCACAGCCAAGGAAGCGTCCCCGGAAACAATGTCGGCCTCGACGGCACGCATGCGCTCTGGACCGAGCCCGTTCTCGACTGCGGCCTCGTTATAGCGCTGAACCATGGTAGACGAAATGTCAATCCCACGGAGCTCTGCGGCATATGGGGCCAGGCACTGCAATGGCTGTTAGTGCTAGTGTGACAGCTGTGTAGATAATAGAGTGAGGCCGTACCAGAGACAGAATCCCATTTCCACAGGCAAAATCAAGGACCTTGATGCCGGAACCGTTGTCATAACGAGCGGTCTCTGGGATTCCGATCCATGTTCGGTTCTCCATGAGGAAGTCGATGATATCTTGATGCAATTTGCGGATCCATGGAATCTGAAAATAATCTTTCGACAAGGAGCTGTATGCACGTTAGTTTCTTTCCCATTTATTGATATGAGCGACATACTCAAAATGCTCCTTGTTGACTTCTTTCCAAGTCTTTCCAGATTCTGGCTTTTGTGTCTCGGCCATTTTACAGTGAATTCTGAAACAAATTGGTAGAGATTGGATTGCCTGAATGGTTTGAGTTAATAGGCACCTAAAATGAGATGCTCGGTAGGGGACATGGCTATATATACCGAGCAGGATGTCGCCGTACGTCTTGTACTTTAGAGCTGTGTTCTTTATTATGAATGGCTAACTCGGAGACTTATTGCTGGAGAGAACCTGATGGGGCGGTTATGTCCCCGAAAAGTTTCCGGGCTGTCGATATTCAGACCAGACTCGCTTATGTAAAAACTTGCGCAACACTCTGGCTACGACATATGCGATCACTTTAAAAAAAATAGAAGACTGACTGAGATAGCCATGTCTGATGGATTACATAAGCTTTACTTAGTATGGTGCCTTTCCATGCCCTGCAAACAAGGCTGTTCTCGGATCAAATTGAAATCACACGATCTTCGGGTCTGTCATCTCCATCAGCAACTTGTGGATGGCTTCAACCCGAGAAGAGCCCCTTTAATCCCCCCTCTCCAATAAGAAGTACGCACGTTACATGATGTCTTTACACTGCGAGACCTGGGCGTGCGAGCCAAAAAACACGCTATCATGGGTCTTGACTTGGCCATTTCATATCACACTAGGCTCTTTGTGTCCTTGGCTCTAGAAACCCAAGAGCCACGACGTCGAGTCACTTTGGCCACGCATACATTTCAGTCCTGTCTAGTCGCTCCACCTGCCCGTCCCGACCCGGCCCTCCAGACAATAGCCGTGCTTGCAGCCCTCGCAGAGGTCACGCTCATGTGGGTCGGTAAGTTTTTCGACAAACGGTGGGGGCGTCACCGGTGAACCTGCCCACTTCTTGAGTCGGTACGATACTCGCTCGACGTACGAGTTCTGGTCAAGCCTCAGGGTGCCGAGCTGTTCGCAGGACCGGCAGCGCTGGTTGAAGACGACGGCGTTGTAGCCGTTCGAGGGATAGCCCTTGATCACGATCGACACCGTTCCGCTGCCCCAGCCCGCTTTGGAACAAGCATCGTTGACGCATCTAAATCTTCCCATGATGTTGGTCGAGTATTCTTTGGTGAAAGCTTCCTTGCTGTTGCTTGCCTCGATCCACCTGGGATGAAGCACGCCGGCGACAGCCTTCACGATGTCCGGGTGAAGCTGTGGATACATAAAGGAGATCTTTTTCTTTTTCTTCTGCTTCGGCTTCGGAGGCTTCGTGTCGTCCACGTTCGACTGTGCAGAGAATGGACGCGAGAAGGCAAGATTTGCTCGAAGTGATGCGTGGCATAAATACCGACGTATGGGTCCAAGTCCCAAGGCGTTTTGGAGCGAGAGAACGCGCATCTTTTCCTGTGATTTGGGAATGATTCTTTTGTCGTTTGCGATAATGAAGGCTGTCCAGATGCGAGCTTGACTGCTGCAACTCATGAAATCTTGGGCATTGAATTTCAGGCCGTTCCAACCGTTTGCATTACAGTGTTCTGAATACAGTGTGAACTGTGCACTTTTCTGTACTCCACAGTCACATGGGCTATGGAACTGACGCAGAGTTTCCACGCGTCCTGAAAACTGCAGTCTACTTCGATGATAACCTCCATCGTCTTGTGTTCACCAAAGTGCTCCTGGGCTAGAATGCTACATAACCATCTTTAAGCTGTGTGAGAAGGCTCACTACAGAACACCATAGTAGATACTGCAGAAACATGAATTTCCAGTAGCAGCCACACCTTTCAGCTGGTAGTTTGTATTGTACAACTGCTTGTCCTGGCTGACCGCTTGATATGAAGAATCCACATTCCGTTGGCAGATCCACTGTGCAAAGTGGCGATCATGGCAATGTAAAACAAGGCTATTTAAGCTCCCGCCGTCGTGGCCACTAACAATGTGGAGAAAGACTAAAGCAACATACGACGTATTCCCGAAGACAGTGCAAGGGTTCATAGTCTTCAAACCACCATAGCTATAACACACGCCAGTTGACATTGGAGGTCTTGGGAGGCTCGTAGAGACCTTCGTCCTCATCTGGCGCGTAGAAGAATGTGCCAATCTTGACGAGGTCTCCAGACGACACTTCCTTTAGCAGTATTCCATCCACATGCAAAGCCCCATAATGCAGACAAACCGCAAAGTTTCGAGTCTGTGGTAGGAAACTATCGGTCCACTCGTGGAGGTCCTCGATAGCACAAACCTGCGATTGCAGGATAGTGCCAGGCGTCCATTCTGCCGGGCCATCAATGACACACTTGATCTTCCGGGCTTGATGGCGGCTCTGGCCAGTGTAGGATACAATGCCGGCTCTCCTGATGTGGACGCTCAAGTCGGGACGTATCGTCCACGTGGCCACGGCAGGATGCTCTGGATAAGAGACATGTGCTGACAACAAGGTTGGCCCGCGGCGGAACTCCTCCGAGGCACTGAATGGCAGCATTGAAGCCGAAGCTGCACGAGGGCCCTGTTCGGTTAGCGATGAGACTAGGAAGCTTACAAGCTCTCCTGGGAGGAAGGTTGAAGCATAAAACCCGGCGCCAATTTTTCTGCTGGCTTCTTGCAAGAATGGCAGCGGATATCGAGCAGCCAAGCCTGTCGTAGGCGGCAGTCTGCGAGGGTCTCCCGGGTCTCCAGCCTGGCGGTCGTGATACCAGTCCTCGACACCGATGGCGGACATGATGGCCTCTGCTCGGTTCTCCTGGCACTGCCGTCGGTTGCAAAGACTCAAGATCATCGAGCGGGATATGTTGAGCAGATCAACGAGTCCGGTCTGGCTCAGCAACGTGTCGAGATCTTGGGTTGCTTGGCAGTCCACGTCGATTTCGTGGTCGCCACTGTAATGGTGGCTATTGCTACCTTGGCCGAGTCCGTTCTCAGACCTTCCTTCGCGTGCCAGAACGACCAAATCCTCGATGCACACGATGGATGGGTGCTCGTTGCCGACAGAGAAGATTTCCCATTTTCGGTTGCATAGCCACATGTCGGGCCGCAGACAGAGCTCTTGGAGTGTCCACAGAGAGGTGAACCAAGAATTTGGCTGGCCTCGCCACCATTCGTCTAGCGACATTGGCTCGGTGTATTTCCGAGAAAAAAGCTCAAGGGGCGGATTCCGCTGATCCAGGGCTGCATCCAGCACTGGCTCTGGAATGTGCAGCTTCCTCCTCAGAAACTGGAGACTGAGCTGCCGCACGGCGACATGCAGCCCTTCCCAGTTGTCCACGTCGTTGAACCAGGCCACAGCGAACTTGGCGCCGCGAAATATCTTGGCTTGCCGGCCGATCTCCTCTGCCTGGATCCGGGCGAGTTCATGGCTCAGCAGGTTCCCATTCCAACCTTCCTGCGGAATGCATAACAGGTCAAACCAGACCCATCGAGTTTGGAGGGTGGCTGCCTGGAGGATCTCAGGAAGAGACTCGACATCGAATTTTGTGTTTCTCGGCACCGGCCATTCCGGAACCCCTTGAACCTGGACAGGAGCGGATTCGTACACTCTCCATCGGCCCCAGGTATGGCTTATCACGGTATACTCGATTGGTTCGCAGCCTTTCAGCTCTTTGGCTAGGACGACGCATTTGTTGCGGCGATCCCAAAGATAATGTGGCAGGTCGTCGCGGTCGCCTTTTCGGGCCTGTAGCCAGTCGCAAACGGTCAATGAAGGCCCGGTTAGGAGGCCTGTTTCTTCGTTGTCGGCAACAAGAGAGGGAAGCAGTCCAACTGTTCCTTTCAGTTGGTCGACCAGAGAGTTGTAGACCAGGTTGGTGATCCTATGCAATGCGAGCACTTTCATGACCTCCATTCTGGCCATTTTGACCGTCGACGTTTCGGAAAGAAGACAAAACAAGGACGAGAACTCCATATCCAACAGCGTGGACATTGGCTCCTCAATGTAGCAGAGACTGGCGAAGGAGGCCATGGTTGCATTGGACTTCACTTTGCTCCACCACAAAAGGACGCGTGCCGATCTGATCTGTGCCAAGGACAATTTCGACTCGAACTTGTTGAGAAAGGCAGGGAGATAAGCCATGGAATTTTCAGGAGGAACAACGGTGCCGGACAACACCTGCATCATGAACCCAAGGGACCGGCCACTCGTTGACTTTTCATTTTCGTCCCTTTGGTCTAGCCCAGGATCAGGGTCTAGCCCAGGATCAGGCTCACAAGACATGATCTTCTCTTCCAGAGCCAAAGAGTGTGATGGGGGCTCCTGTGGATCCCACGGCTCAAGGAACTTCCCGCTTCTCTTCGTAAAGAAAACCGCAACCACCAAACCGGATGCGTCTATGTCGGCCTTGGCACCAAAACGGGAGACTCCCTGAAAGTATTTCATGGAGAGCAAGCCGAGAATCCCTGCTTCGAGCGTAAGATTGAAGCTGGTTGTTGTTTCGAGGGTCTTCTCGTACTCGAAAGTGACTGAGGACAAGTTGGGATTTGGATGTCTGGCAATGCAGACCAGGCTATTGATAGCATTTCGCTGAAGGACGGCATCCTCTGAATCGTTCGTACCGCTGTCAGTGGGTAGCCATTGGCAGGCGACATGATCGGAAGTGGAGTCCAGTTCGCGCAGCCGATGACAGAGATTGGAAATGCCCTGGAGGAGGCCGTAGTTCGACACCCGCCGTCTTTCGATGTCGTGCGTAAAATCGGATACCTTGGCCATGTACAACTACGACACAACAGCCGCAAATTAAAATTAGTTGTTAGTAAAGCCGTGTTGAGGGACAGTGGTGTTGATCTGTCAAAGGCATATGCAACGAGGCGTCGGGCATTGAGGGGCATACATGCCTTGTCAGGGTCGGAAGGAATCGCAACATATCGTCACGGGTCTATTCGTGGCGGTGGATGATTGGTTGTTGATAAGGCGACCGCGTTAGAGCTGCAGATTGTAGGCCACTACCTCAGAGCTATGTACAATCAAGAGCGTGCAGTCTAGGCGTGTAGATGGCAATAGAATTAAGAGGAGAGTATCCTTGAGGGAAAAGGAGTCGTTCTTTTTGTTTCTCTTCCCAGCCCAATTTCGGGCTTTAACCCTGTAAATAAAAGCATAGATTATTGAGGAAGGCGATACGTAGCTGGCATATTTGAAGACGGCCTCTACCAGATGCCATTAATCTACATATCACACGGGCTATAGTGGCGGGGTTGACGGGGCACTCATCCTGTCTATTCCAAGCCACTCTCATGCAGTGTCAGCCTGGCGGGCTGAATTTGCGGCTGCTGCTTACTTTCTGCAGCCGCAGCTCGCCTTGAACAAGGACACATCCCGGAGAGAGCGCTTTGAATGGGGAGATAACCTCAGGGAGCAAACACGGCTAGCAACAAGGACTACCACAGAGCAGCTGGGACCCATGTCGGCGGTGATTGCAGCCCTGGGCGCGGTGATCGGCTATCTCGGCGGCGATGTGGCGCAGAAGAGCACGTTTGAGCGGCTGCTGTGGCCACAGCGCTTCCACAACCACCTGGACGCGGCGGCCTGCGTCAAGCTGGCGCTGCTGCACCCCATGAGCGGCCCGCTGCAGTCGGCGGCGCTGGCGACGCTGGACGACTTCCGCGACAACGGGCTGTACCGCGGCTTCCTGCGCGGCGACATGCTGGGCACCGCCTTTTACGGCGAGCACCGCAACGTGCACTACTTCCACCGCACGGCGGCCACGTCCGAGCAGCAGCGGACGCCCGACAGCGTGCGCAACGGCTTCTGGTACCAGGTGCTCAAGGAGGTGGAGCGGCGACACGTCTTCCGGCCGGCGGCGGCTCTGGCTCCGGCCGGCGGCTCCGACGTGGAAAAGGCCGCGACCGCGACCGCGGTGCCCAGCCGGTCCGTCAAGCTGCTCTACCGGCTCACGCTCCGCGTCCTCGACAGCGACGGGCCCTCGCCCCAGGACGCCGACGACGTCGTCGAGACGGACCTGACGGCGCTGACGTTTCTGAGCATCGTGGCCAGCGAGCTGTCGACCCTCTGCGTGGCCGTCGCGACCGGCCTCTGGGTCGCCCTCGGCAGCAGCGGGTCCGACCGGCCCGACGGCTGGCTGGTCGGCTACTTTCTGCTGCCCGTCTTCCTCCGGCTGCTGGCGGCCGTGTCCTCGGTCCGGCGCGAGGACGTGTTTGCCGGCGGCGAGGCCGTGTCGACGCTCTGGCCGGACGACGCCGAGCTGCCGACGCAGTACCAGGAGGTCGTCGAGATCTACGACTCGTCCGTCGGCTTCATCCTCGGCTTCAGCACGCCCCCGGCCACCAGGGCCATGACGCAGTTCTTTGTGCACTACGGCCACCCGATACGCCACACCGTCATGGACAGGGTCCGCGAGACGGTCAGCATCGCCGTCGTCTACGTCTTTGTGCTCTACTTTCCCGCCGGCCTCTTTGCCCTGTCCTGGATGAGCACGACGTCGCAGTACATCTGGCTGGGCCAGCAGTTCTACTGCATCCTGGCCATGCACGTCCTGCGCATCCTCGGCTGGGAGGGCTGCTCGAGGACGGAGGAAAAGGTGGCCAAGATACTGTACAAGGGTCGCTGTGCCTGTCTCAGGGGCAAGGACGCCCGCGTGGAAGCTAGCCTGAAGATCGAGGAAGTTCCGTCTGTGCGGGTGGGGAGGGAAAAGGTAAAGGAGATACTAGAAGAGAACGTGGGTTTTTTGTAGCTGTCAGAGGTTTGGAGACTACGAGTGGTAATTCGTAACGTCTTATTGGACCAGCAGATTCTCAGCCCAACACAATAGATGTCTGAGACGTCGACCTTTTTCTTGTTTATCTTAATATGCAAGTTGCCTACTGTATTCTTAGCCCAATACAATAGATGCCTAATTAAACGTCGACTTTCCCTCGTTTATCTTAACAAGCCAGTTTTGTCTACTAGTATTGGCTTAAGACAAGAAATGCTAAATTAAAAACGTTAACCTTTTCCTTGTCCTTTTAATAAGCAAGTTGTCTACCAGCATTATCAGCCCAACACAATGCCTAATTAAACGTCGACTTTCCCTTGCTTATCTTAATAAGCAAGCTGTTTACTAGTGTTATTAGCCTAACACAATTGATGCCTGATCAGAGACGTACCTTTCCCTCGTCCATCTTAACAGGCGAGTTTTGTCTACCAGCATTATCAGCCCAACACAATGCCTAATTAAACGTCAACCCTTCCGTTGTTCATCTAAACAAGCAAGTTATATCTACTACATAGTAGATGCAATCAAGATCTTCCTTGTTCCTCGTCCCGCCTGACAGGCCAGCTTTGTCATTCCAGCTCTCTCTGCTTGTACACCAAAAAAATGGCATGTGATTCACAGGATATCTACACCCTCCAATACTAACCACCCCAGTCGCACACCTTCAAGCTGGCCGACGACTACTGGCCGCTCCGGCTGCTCCACATCCCAACCCAGACGTCCGTGCAGCGGCACTCGGCCCACGACTACCGCGACCCCACGGGCAGGGCGCACCGGCAGCCCCGATTCAGCATTCTGACGTACACCTGGGGCCGGTGGAAGGTGGACGAGGGGGAGACGCTGGTGGTGAGGGGAGTGCCCTGGCGGATCCCGGCCGTTGACCCGACGCACTTTACGGCGGCCGCGTTCCAGAGGGTGGTCGACGAGCGTCTCGGCGGCGACGGCATGGAGTGGGCGTGGATCGACGTCGCCTGCATCGACCAGCGCCCCGACAGCCCCGACATGGCCGTCGAGATCGGCCACCAGGCGAGCATCTTCGGGAAGGCGGCGCGCGTGTTTGTCTGGCTGACGAGCCTCGGCACAAAAGACGCCGAGAATGCCGTCCAACAGATCGTCGACTACGGCGTGAAGCTGCGCAGGTTTGTCGACCACGGCCAGGCCGACGGGGGCCTCAGTCGCCTGGCCGTGGTGGCCGGCCTGCGGACGGCCCTCGAGGCCTTCTTGGGCGATCCGTGGTTCTCGTCGCTGTGGACGCTGCAGGAGATTGTGATGCGCAAGGACGCGGTCGCGCTCTCGTCG
Source organism: Grosmannia serpens (assembly GCA_029299595.1). Lineage (NCBI taxonomy): Eukaryota > Fungi > Ascomycota > Sordariomycetes > Ophiostomatales > Ophiostomataceae > Grosmannia > Grosmannia serpens. Next base: position 86,330 of record JANSMH010000034.1, read on the forward strand.
GCGGCCGAGCCGATCGCCTGGGACCGCGCGGACGCCATGCACTTCTTCATGCTGGTCAACACGGCCCAGAACGTGTGGCAGGACGTGCTGGCCCTCACCGACCGCGCCGGACTGCCGCGCTACTCGGGCACGGACACGTCCGAGTCCGCGTCGCCGGTCCACGCCCACATCAAGCAGATCGGGCACCTGCTGCTCTCGACCGGGTTCTACTACCTGGACACGGAGAACCCCAACGTGCAGTACGGCACGGCCAAGCATCGCATGACGCTCCGCAACGAGGACCGCATCTACGCCATCATGCAGGTCTACGGCCTCCGGGTGGGAAAGGCAGCCCGGCCCGACCTCGACCCGAGCCTCTATCCCGGCTTTGCCCAGCTCGAGCTCGAGTTCGCGGCCGCCATCAACCGGCGCTGCCCCATGCTCGGCCAGATGTTCACGCACACCGCAGCCGAGGTGCCGACGCGCACGTGGTGCATCACGCGAGACTCGACCGTGCCCGACAGCCTGATGGGCTACCGGGACCCCCGGCCGCTCGGCCACATCACGCCGGCAGGGTCGGGCTCCGCTGTCGCCGAGGGCAGGTGCTGCCTGCTGACAGACCTGGTCGAGGTCCTGACCAGCCCTGCACAGCCGGATCGCCTGCTCACCGGCGCACGGCTGCATCTGGACGAATACATGCGCAAGGCCCTCGACCCGTCGCCGCCCCTCGACTGGCACATCCGGTGGGACACTGCGACGCTCATAGCCAAGCTCGTCAGGCGCTATGGCCGGGAGAACCTGGTGGTCCTCCACCTGGGAAGCATCCAGGGGCCGGGGCCCCAAACGGACGAGTGTCGCGAGCAGGTGGCGCTGCTCCTCAGTCCTGTCCACCCGGCTGTGCCGAATGCGGTCGCCGGACAGACGTACTATCGGTACGGCGTGTATACGTGGATCGAGTACAGCACTTGGATGAGAGGCCAAGTCGGCCAGCTTGCATGGCAGACGAGGAGTCTACAGGTGACGTAAACAGGCGCTATTTTCATACTGCGTAACAAACTAGATATTCCCTGGCCATTTCGCATCATCAACCTCACCTTTTGGACGTGTGCGCCCCGATCCACATTACTCAGCCTCGTGTCGGTGGAGCAGCTGCTGCATAAAGTTTCTGCCCTCTCCGTAGCGGCGGAAGTACGTCGTCTGGGCGCTGGCCTTGACGGTGCCGCGGCCGTCTCTGGTCTGGCCGAAGAGGATGGACCGCTCCCGGGCCGAGTCCGGCCGGGCTGTCAGCAGCTCTGCGACACGAGACTCTGTGGTGGTGCCGTAGCCGGCCGAGGAGTAGCGGCCGACACACATGGCGGCGACAATGTAGGTCTGGTAGACGAGCCAGACGTACTGGACGTGCAGGGGCATCCAGAGAACGAAGCAGACGATGCTGACGGGGAAGAAGCAGCCGAGGGCGGCGACGGCGAGCAGCTGGACGACCTCGCGGCGCCGGTTGCGGAGCGGGTGGCCGTAGTGGCGGAAGAACTGCAGCACGAGGCTGGGGGGCCCGGTGATGAGCAGGAAGCCGCCGAGGGACTCGGGGCAGTGGACCTCGAAGTCGCGGGGGGTCTCGCCGAGCGACGGGGCCAGTTCGAGGGCCGGCTCGCGGTCGAGGGCGAAGAGGGCGCTGACGAGGCGCAGGAACAGGGGCACGAGCCAGAGGGCGGCCCAGGGCGAGCGGAAGAGGCCCCAGAGGCCGGCGGCGGCGAGGATGGCGGTGGCCTCGGCGACGACGATGGCGAGGACGACGTGGCGGCCCGGGCTGCCGGCATCCTCGGCCACGAGGGGAATGTCCCGGAAGGCGACGTCGCCCGGCGACGGATGGGCGAGGGTCAGGTGGGTGACAAAGGTCTGGGAGCGGCTGGGCGGGTCTTGCTGCGAGGGGGTGTCCTTGTCGGTGTTGGCCGTCGAGACGGCTGAGACGGCCGAGACGGCCGAGGTGGCGATGCGGTCGCGGCCGGCGTCGAGGACGGTCGCGGACACGCGGCAGAGGGCGCGCACCCAGAGACAGTTGCGGACGGACTCGCAGTGGGCGGCATGGCCGTCGCCGTGGCCGTGCAGGGTGTAGGTCCAGTCGGAGCGACGGAAGAAGGGGGTGTCGAGCATGTGGCCGACGAGGGGGCCGATGAACAGGCCCTGGGCGAAGAAGGCGTCGAGCGCGTCGAGGGCGGCCGTGGCCAGCGGGCCGCCCATGGGCAGCAGCAGACCGACGGCCAGGGCTCGTCTGGGGCGGTAGGCCGAGAAGAATCGCTGGGGCCAGAGGAGGTTGTCGAGCGGAAACCGGGCGGCGGCCACGGCGCCAAAGTAGGCCACGAGCAGTCCCAGGGCGTTGACCGAGAGGGCAGAGGCGGTGTGTTCCATGATGTTGGAGACTGCTGGATGGAGATTGTATTATGGAACTGTGCTTGGAGACTGTGGAAGGAACTGTGATTGAGACTGTTACAGTTAAAGCAGACGACAGCGGCCACGCAACGAATATCCTGTTGCCGCAATTCTTCTTCGTACCAATAGCATGATGCCAGCGGGGTCTACAGAAAGAACGCCAGACCCGTCTCGTGGCACATTGTGGCGCAGACAACGACCTATGGCAGCGCTTGCAGAGAATCTAGAACGATCGATGCTTACTTCTAGTAGAAGTGGTGGTACTTTGCGTAATTCTGGGCGAAAGTAGCATTGTCATTTACACAGCCCGACACGACCGATCCGCCTATCCGATCCTTGCCACGTCCCCAGATCAGCGTCGCTATCCGACCCTGCCACGTCCCCCCCCACTCGTCCCGTCCTAGATCAGCGTGACCTCTTCGCGCTCGCCCCCAAACACCTGCTCGATGGCCTGCCACGTGGTCTGCTGCGCCTGCTCGTCGCCGGCGCCATCCGCGGGCAGAATATCAAAGATGCCGATCCGGATGTACTCGTCCGTCTGCCGGGCCCGCACCAGCACCAGTCCGACCATGAACAGGTCGTCGGGGTCGTCGTCGGGTTCCTCTTCGCGGGTGTACAGACACAGGAGCTTGACGGGCAAGTCCTGGGGGGCCGGCAGGTCGGCGCGCACCAGCATCGCGGTCGGCCGTCCCCGGCTGGGGTCGACGGGCTCCCACGGGCGGCCGAGATCGACGGGCTGCTCGGGCAGCTGCCACGGGTCGACGTCGAGCATGTCTGCCGTGATCAGGGGCGGACAGCCGGCGACGCGGATGGCGATGCGGGTGCCCACGTCTCTGCGGCGGATCGTCGCGTCGGCGGTCCTGCCGCACAGCCGGAGGGGGACGCCGGCCAGGTTGAAGAGGACGAGCACGGCCGGGGTGCGCCGGCGGGTGCGGCCCAGGGGCGAGCGCGGGCTGGCGGGGGCCAGCGACCGGGCGGTGACGGCGGGGCGCAGGCCCAGGAAGCGCTGGCAGTAGGTCGTGTCGACGGGGCCGTCGACCGAGGTCCACGACCAGGCCGGGTGGCAGAGCTTCTGGGCGTTGCGGCGGCCGTCGACGCACCACAGCAGGCCGCCCAGCATGTCGGGCAGCAGCAGCACGCCGGCCGCGGCGGGCGGGCGGTCGAGGAAGCGGTAGTGCACCAGAAAGACGCCCAGCATGGCCGGCAGCCGGTCGACGGGGCTGGTCACGTGACGGTGCGAGAAGCGCTCGATCATCTCGAACCACGTCGCGACGCAGTCGTGCGCGGACCGCCAGTCGGCGCGGTAGATCCTGCCGGGCCGGCCGTCGTCGAGGCCGCGCGGCTGGGCGGGCACGAGGTTGCGGTACCAGTTGGTCTCGGTGCGGCGGGCCACGAAGTCGGCCACGGTGTCGGCCACGGCCCGGCGGACCGGCTGGCAGGAACAGCTCCAGCGCAGCTGGTACGAGTCGAACAGCAGCATGCGGTGGGCCAGCAGGCGCTCCTGGAAGGCCCAGGCCCGCGCGGCCAGCGGCTCGACGGCCGCGGGGTCGTTCTGCTTCCACAGACACACGCGGCCGGCCGTGGTCTGCAGGCCGAAGACGACGTCGTCCAGGAAGCCCTCCTCGTGGCTGCGGGCCCGCGAGGCCGCAATGGTGAACTCGGCCGCCCCGTAGAGCCGGTCCTGCACGTGCAGCTCCTCCTTGCGCTCGCGGCCGTCGTCGTGCACGATGCACAGCGCGTCGACCCAGAGGTTCTGCACCCCGAGCGCCGAGGCCACCTGCACGGCGTCCCGGATCGTCTTGGGCAGCGCGTCAAAGCCGATGCCCGCCTGCCGCTCCCGCAGCGTCGCCGCCGTCGTCGCCAGCGCCTGCCCGCCCCCCCACACGTACGACAGCGCCGCGTACGGGCCGCTCATGCTGGCCCCGTCGATCAGCGACAGGTCCCAGCCGCCCGCCAGCCGCTCGATCCGCACCACGCGCCGCGGCGTGAACCTCCGCGGCCGCCCCAGGCCGCGGTGCACCCGGCAGTCCTCCAGCCACCCCCGCGCCAGCCGGAAGACGTCCTCGGTCGAGATCTGCACCCGCGGGATGCACCGGTCTGTGTTGTCCGGCGTCTTGTCAGAACGCTTGTTGGCCCTCTGCCCGTGCTGGGGACTGGGAACTCGGCGATGCACTTACCGTCCTCCTCGTACACGATGAACCGGCACGCGCGCCTTCGGCACGGCGGCGCCTCCGCCTCGTCCCGCCTCCGGAAGCTGAACTCGCGGATCTCCGTGTGCGTGTGCCGCTGCACACACGCGGCCGCCACGCTGCCGTACGTGAAGTAGAGCTCGTAGTCCTGCACGTCGTCCATCGCGGCCCAGTCGAACCAGCTCGGATACAGCACCCAGGAACAGAACTGGCAGCCGAGCTTGGCCATCTCGATGGCCTCCAGCGCGCTGAGGCGCACCGATCCGTGCAGGACGGGCCCCGTGGCCACGACGCCTGGGCTCTCCTCGGGGTCCTCGACCGGCAGCACCAGGTTCCGGCAGTGGTCGCATCGGTGGCCGTTGGCCTCCACGCGTGCAGCCGGCACCGCCTCCATTTCCTCGTCGGATTCCGTATCTGGGGCCGCTGGGGCCGCTGGGGCCTCTGGGGCCTCTGGAGCCTCTGGGGCCTCTGGGGACTCTGGGGCCTCGGAGGGCGCCCGGAGCGCCGGCACCGGGTTCGGAGGCAGTTCAATGTACCCCAGCTCGTCGTCGGCCAGCTGTTCCAGATAGCCCCCGTCCAGCAGATGTCCGATGCAGCTGTCGATGTCGCCCTCCTCGACCGGCAGCTTTCCCCTGACCCGGTCCGCGATGTCGGCGTGCAGCGCGAATCTCTTCATCGTCTTCCTCGCCCTGACGGTCACGCGGATGGCGTCCTGCGCCACGAGTTAGCACAACACCCCATGGACGTCCTCCTCTGCAGACATGGGGGGGGTGGGGACAGCCGTACCCGAAGCACCTGCAGCCGGTCTTCCCGCGTGTCTCTGGCGGCCTCCGTCACTTCCGGCACCGTCAGCATCCTCTCTGTCTGGAGGGTGACCCGCCGCTCCTGTCTGCGAAAGTCGTCGTTCAGGCTGTACGTCCTGGCCGGGCCGGCCTGTTCGCCGTCTGCACACAGCAGCAGCAGCTCTTCGCGCACGAGGCTGGACAGCACGCCGTCGAGTATTTCCGGCTCCAGCAGCGTGGCCGTCTGGATGTCGCGAAACGCGTGCGTGTCCTCGTCGTTGAACAGCAGCAGGACCGCCATCTGGTACATGGACGCCCGCAGGGTGTAGCAGCGGCCGTCCCTGCCGTAGCTGGCCTTGAGCTCGCCGCGGCTGAGCTGCCACGCCCACGTCAGCGTCCGGTTGAGCGACTGTCCGTGGTAAAAGGCGGCGAACCGGTCGCGGTCGGCCGCCATCTCGTCCGGCAGCCGAAAGGACGGCTGCGGCTGCGGCTGCGGCTGCGGCGGCCAGTGGTTCGTGCTCAGCACCGAGTATGTCGATCGGGCCGACGCCAGACTGCTGCCCTGGCGGAACCGCTGCGTGAGCTCGCCGCTCCTGTGCACGTCCCCGAGCATGCCCTCGAGCCGGTAGACGTAGTCGAAGCCGCCCACGTCCCGCATGACCGCCACGACGCTCTTGGCCTGCGCCGTCATCGCCTCGTTGCCGTACAGGAGGCGCCTCTCCAGGATGCGCGAATACTTCCGAGCAAAGACCTCCTTGTCGTCCACGTGCAGGATGAGCAGCCGGATGTTTTCCAGGTCGGCCTCGAGCACGTCCGCCGGCACCGCCGTCTTCTTGCCCGGCGGCATGTGCGCGTACCGGGCCAGAAGCTCGACCGACTTGTCTGCCGTCATGGTCGGCGGCCCGCTGCCCGTCCCGTTCACCAGGCTCGAGAACGCCACCTGCAGCGAGCGGATCGCCAGGCTGTCGTCGTCAAAGGCCGCCTTGACCACCTGCCGACACGCGCGGTACGTCTTCAGGAGCGCGCCGACGTACGCGTCCGGCTGCAGGCCGGCGATCGGCGACAGCCCGGCCGCCTCCCGCAGATCGTCATAGCCCATGTGCCAGACGTAGCTCTCAAACGGCCCCGCCAGGTCTTTCCACCCGGCATGGATCTGCAAGTACGACAGCAGCCTGTACATCTTCTTGCCCAGCAGGGCCGAGATGTGCTGCCTGAGCACGCCCAGATCCAGCTCGATGATGGCCCCGATGTAGGTCGCGAAGCGGTCCTCGCGCAGCCAGAGCTTCATCCGCTCCGTCTCCTCCTCCAGCTGCGCCTCGGCCAGTACCATCTGTCCGGCCGGGTCGCTGGCAATGTCCAGCTTCCCGTAGCACTCCCTGGCGGCCTTGATGACCGGATTCTCAAAGTATTTCAGGTACAGGTCGAGAGACGGCTTCTTCCGCTTCGTCTCGTCGACGCCGAGATCTAGGTAGGACTCGGCCAGCTTCTTGATCAGTCCATGCTCGACCGCCTCGCCCTGGCGCTGTCGCTTCAGCATGTCCAGGACCACCTCTATAACCCTGGCGGCCTGGCTCTCGACAATCACCGCACACCACTGCCGGAAGCACAGAGCGTAGACGTAGTATATGCTCTGCTTGCCCTCGTCGATCTCGCGCATGATCCAGTATCGGTTGAGGTACCGGCACACGGAGTTGATGTACCGCACCGCCGAGAAGTAAAGGTCCCATTCTCTAAAGTAGGCCGCGACCAGCGCATCGCCCTGCTGTTGCTGCAGCTTTTCCAGGACGCCCAGGAGATGCTTGTTGAAGAAGCCGGCCAGTTTGTCGTAGAGCCTCTTGGAGCGGACCTGGGCCGCTGGGTCTGCACAATGTTAGCGAGCCGCCGCGACGTGGTCAGCCGATCTCGAGGCTACATACGCCAGAAAGAACAACAGAGGTTGTGGATGACGCTGCGAGTCACGGTTAGACGGGCGGGCAGCAGGGAGAGAGAATGCGGGGCCCGTACGTGTAGGCTTGCATATACTATGGCGAGTTAGCATGGCCTCTCGATCAAAGCAGAGTCCTCGGGCGGCTTCTTACAGATTCTATATCCAGCGAAGAGACCTGAATTATGCTGGTGAGAATCGGCTCGATGTTGGCCCATCTAAACACGGTAAGCCGCTGTTCGAACTCGCCCGAGCAAGGACGGAATCTTACGCCTCGTCAATGTTCTCGTCCAGGCCATGATCCGTTGCCGTCATAGGACATTCCGCCGTTCCGCTTGGTAGCGCATCGCTGAAGACGTGCTCTGGTACGGATCTGACGGGCCGTCCGGCCGAGTCTCGTTGGAAGCCCGAAATATCCATGAGCCTCACACAAGTGGACGAGCGGTGCGAAGCGAGCTCACAATAGAGTGTTGTGCACAACGTGCGATGTCTACTGCGGAGAGTTTGTTTTCGGACCCCCATTCTGGAGGAAGGAAGAGGGGCATCAGGTCGGAGCTGCGTCAGCAGGCAGTGTGATGGTCACAGCGGGGGGATTTGTGGCGGCTGGCTATTGGTTGTAGAACGGCAAGGCAAGACTGCGCCTCCCATACCTTTATTGCTGTCCGATTTCCTCCGTCCTATCTCCAGGGGTACCCTTGGTCTAGGCTGCCCATCTCCGCGTCGTGTCCCGGGACACAGCTGTGGCTTATCTGTGGTGTAGACGGTCCAGTTGCCGATTCGGTCGGATTCCGCTGCCTTTACGACATGATATTACGAAGCGCCGGCAAGGCGTCGTCGTTTGTTGGCAGGTCCACAGCTTGGCATCCCAACAAGGCTGTACGAGCCAATGGCAGGGCGTTGCGCCGTATCTCTGTGCATGGGTTGCCTGGCAGGAGTGAGCAGGGGAATTGCCTCGTGTGCAGTGTTTCGTTTCACTCTGGTAGGCTGCAGCTGCACAGGTTCTGTCGCTGTTTCTGTCGCCCAAATCACGGCATGGCCGTTGTATTACGTAATTGGAAAGCATCGCAAGACAGCATCCGAGAAGCAATGCTCGCCCATAGCAGCGAACGGATCGCTGCACTCTTTTCCGCCAGTCACAGCCACAAGTTGTGTGGCAGTGCTCGTGCGCCCTGTGAGCGCTGCCACCGCTCCTCGCCCAGCCTTGTCGCCGTCCATTTCCACTTGCAGGCCCGCAATGGCTGCTTCTTTATCTTCTGGCGACGAGTCGATGAGTACTCTCTTGGGTAGGGTTTCCCCTTTGTCTGTTGATCCGGAAACTAGCTGACACAGGCCAAGATCGGCTGCTCGCCACGAGACATCCGCCCGAGAACCCGAACTGCCCGTTTTGTCTCAATCTCGATGCCGCCGCCTTGCACAGTGCCCAGTGTCGCCCCATCCGAATCGACGGCCACCGGGCCTTCCAGTGGACAGCGCTCTGCACCACCGTCTCGCGTGTCGGCTGATTGCCGAGAGCGTTGTCCGATTCACCAGGTCCAGCCTGGACTTTCAGGAGACCGTCCTCGTGGCAGATCAGGACGGCCAGACCGAATGGTCCCGGAGCTACAGAGGGCTGCGGCTCATCATCGCCGTCATCTGTCCGAGATGCTGACAACCGCAAGACACACCCTCGCGCTGGACGACGATCCCGCACCGTCCCGAGCCCACCATGGACAGCACCTCCGATGTGGCTGGCCTACCTCGACGGGGGCCACGGGGGCTCACCCCTGCCCGAGAGCAGCCTTACACCGCGCGGCTGGTGCTTCCAGGAGAACATCCTGTCGCGCCATATCGTCCACCTTGGCGCCACGGAGCTGTCGTGGCAGTGTCTGGGCATGGAGGCGTGCGAGTGCCAGCAGCAGACGCGGCCGCCGCAGACGTGGCGCAACAAGGACGCCAGCAGCGGCGGCTCCGCTACATGGACGGGGCCCTTGCTCGGACGCCGACTCTCGAGACACCGCGATCGCCTGGTCGCGCTCGACGGCCTCGCCAAGCTGATCACGCCACGCTTTGTGCCGGGCTACGTGCTGGGCGCGTGACCGGCCCGGCCGTGTTTGTGCGCTGGGCATTGTTTTCCGTGCAGGCCATCGAGACGCTGTCCCCTGTATCGCCCACCGTTGCGGCGGAAACGGCCCTCATCGTGCGAGGCCGCCTCCGGGAGAACGTCCAGGTGAGGGAGGAGACCCGGACCGCAACCAGGCGGCGTTGCGTTGGCAGTGGTCCGGCATCCCGCGGCTTTGCGTCGCCCCTGGCCGGCCATCGCGCGTCTGACGGCGCTGCGCAGCCCTGTCCTGTTCGATACCTGGACCCCGCAGGGACTCAAGAGGAGCAACGCCGCGGAAGCCTCCATGGGCGGCCGGACGCTGTACTGCGCGCTGGAGAATGCGGCAGGCAGCGGCCAGGCTTTGCTCCTGAAGAAGAGGGCCGCGACGACGACGACGGGCGTGGACATCTATGAGCAAGTCGACCAACAGCGAGCACGAGCTCAAGCCGTCTGTGTTTGAGATTGCATCGATTCCGATAAAGGAAGTGGCTATTGTGTAAAGGCGTGTATCTACTTTTTTATTGTAGACTTGTTATGTAGAGTCTTTTTGGAATAGGGCTGCGTTCTCTTCAGCTAAGCAGTGGATAAAAGCGTGGACGTAAGGATAGCTATGGACCTATATTTAGCCCCTACTAAGGCGTTTCTTGAGAAGGTGTTGCTGAGTCAGCATCCCACTACAGGAGCTCTATTCGCCTACAACAGCTCTTATCCCGCTTGGTTTATCCTATCATTTAATCAGCAGCTGACAATAAGCACACCAATCGGCAAACCACGCAAGGACGATAAGCAGATCAGCAGGCCAATCTAGTACCCTAAAGATCCAATGCTCAAGCTTCCCATTATCAGTCTCCCTCTTACAAGCTACTCTGTACATCCTGCACAGATAAGTCCATAGTACCATTCACGCCCGTGATAGCCTATTCCCCGCCACTGGGGGATAAAATATCCACAAGAGGAAGGTGGATCGAGTCGCCAAGTCGCCAAGTCAAGCTGATGCGATATCCAACCCGGCCTTTTTTGTCCATTTCTTGATTCGCTCCGTCCTGCTTGGTCTGTACTCCCCACAAATGTACGGTGGCTGGAGACGATATAACTTGGTACGTCACATTTCCGCGCGTCCATTGTGACGAGCGGATTTCAGCTCTACGCTTTCATCCTCCGCATCCCTCCAACGTGCCAAACCTTCTGTAGTCAGCGTCACCTCGTCCCACAACCAGAGCTACTGCCCACAGCAGCTCGTATGCGCCTGTGGAAACTCTCCATGGACTTGGCCTACATCGCAGGTCTTTTCTCCGAAACCGCTGCACGTGATTCCCGCCGATCTCTTGAATGAAAGAAAAAAAAAAAAAAAAAAGGCACGCCACAACAAGACCGGACACGCAACGAACATCGACCTGCGGCCGACTCGTCGCTGCGCCGTGACAATGGCCGCCCGCGACATCAGTCCCGTCGAGGTCACGCGCTACGCCGACCCCGAGAAGTCGGTCGCCGAAAAGGAGACGGTCGAGATCGGCACGTCGCCGTCGCCCCCCGACAGCCTCCACGGCTCCTCGTCCAGCGCGCGCCACGATGCCACCCATCGCCAGCTCAAGTCGCGGCACATTCAGCTGATGGGCATCGGCGGCACCATTGGCACGGCCCTCTACGTATGTTGGCTTCCTGGCGCTCTCAAACCGCGTATGCACCGCATGCTCACCCGTCCTGCATTCTGCAGGTCCAAATCGGCAAGGGCCTCCTCAACGGCGGCCCCGGCAGCCTGTTCCTGGCCTTTACCATCTGGTGCTCCTTCATCCTCGCCGTCACCATGTGCATGGCCGAGATGGTGACGTACAGCCCCATCTCGTCGCCGTTCATCCGCTTCGCCGGCCGCTACGTCGACGAGGCCCTCGGCTTTGCCGCCGGCTGGAACTTTTTCGTCTTCGAGGCCGCCCTGGTGCCGTTCGAGGTCACCGCCGCCAACCTGATCCTCCACTTCTGGACCGAGGCCATCCCCACCGCGGCCGTCATCGTCATCATCATCGTGCTCTACGCCGTCATCAACCTGCTGGCCGTCAGGTGGTACGGCGAGGCCGAGTTCTGGTCGGCCGTCGGCAAGGTCGTCCTCATCGTCGGCCTCATCTTCTTCACCTTTGTCGTCATGGTCGGCGGCAACCCGCACCACGATCCGTTTGGCTTCCGCTACTGGAAGAACCCCGGCTCCTTCACCGAGCTGTACTACGAGGGCAGCCTCGGCCGCTGGCTGGGCTTCCTGCAGTGCCTCATCCAGGCCTCCTTCACCATCGCCGGCCCCGACTACGTCTCCATGGCCGCCGGCGAGGCCGAGAACCCGCGCAAGGTCATGCCGCGCGCCTTCAACGCCGTCTTCTACCGCCTCACGGCCTTTTTCTCTCTCGGCTCCCTCTGCGTCGGCATCCTCGTCCCGTTCAACGACCCAGAAATGACGGCCGCCTTCAAGGACGGACAGCCCGGCGCCGCCGCCTCGCCCTACGTCGTCGCCATGAACCGCCTCAACATCCCCGTCCTGCCCCACATTGTCAACGCCGTCGTCCTGCTCTCTGCCTTTTCTGCCGGAAACTCCTACGTCTACTGCGCGTCGCGCTCGCTCTACGGCTTGGCCCTCGATGGCAAGGCCCCCCATTTCATGACCTGGTGCACCAAGTCTGGCGTTCCCATCTACTGCGTCATTGCTACCCTTCTGGTCGCCCTCTTGTCCTTCCTGCAGCTCTCCACCAACACGGCCGTAGTTCTCAACTGGCTGGTCTCGCTGGTGACCGCTTCGCAGCTCCTAAATTTTGCCTGCATGTGCCTGACCTACATCTTCTGGCACCGGGCACTCAAGGCCCAGGGCATAAGTCGTGACTCTCTGCCCTACAAAGCCCGCCTGATGCCGTTCTGTGCGTGGTATGGTCTGATCGGCACTTTTATCATGGTCTTTGTCGGAGGCTACACCGTCTTTCTACCTATCAAAGGATATTGGAACGTGCCAGACTTTTTATTTTCGTACGTTTTTCCCCATCGGCATGTTTTAACCAGCCAGCTAATGCTACCATCCGTCCAGATACACCATGGTCGGCGTCTATCCCGTTCTATATGTTGGCTACAAGGTGATTCGCAGGACGAAGATCCAAAACCCCCTCGAAATCGACTTCCAGAAGGACCAGCCAGCTCTGGAAGAATACGAGCGCAACTACGTGCCCCAACCACCAAAGTGAGGCCAGTCTATTCCGGATTTGCAGAATGCAGCTAACGTTTTTATGCAGCACGCTGTTTGACAAAGGTCTCGATATTGTATTCGGTTGAGAGCATGTATTCCTTCGAGAGGGGGTAGATAGATATCATGTGATAAATTCGCAGTGACTGCAAATGAGTTGCAAAATTCTGGATTCTGGGGGACAGACCCAGCCCGACGATCTGTTGACGCAGCGCGGATGATGACAACTGTGATGCTTGGGAGCATGTCATCTCGTCCCTATAGCCGTAGTATTTACACATGGGGTTCCGCAACCCTTTCGGTGGAGATGGTGGTGGAGAACAAAAAGAAAAACCGCGACATAAACAGAAAAAATGTGGATACACCCGGATTCGAACCGGGGACCTTTCCCATGCGAAGGGAAAATCATACCCCTAGACCATGCACCCTTGACTGGTTGAAATTTATAGGCCCACAGTCGAACATGATTGCGGGAGCAGAGTGATTTCTGGCTGCGTGACATCCTGGAAATTGGCGAGGTCTCCGGTGAAGCATCATCTCGTGTCACTTCCGTTCGTGTGGGGAGGCTTTAAAGTGGCAGTCATGTGTACAATAGACAAGAACTCGAGGTTTCTTTGACCTTCATTCCTTGTAGCAGCTTTCAAATACATAATAATAAGCGAGTCACTTCAGCTGTTAAAACCAACCACAAACATTCTCTTATGAAAGCCTGAAATCAAGAGACCCTAAACGGCCAGCTCTCTTGAAAAGAGCGGCTCTCCAGTGCGGTACTTTGCTTCTGTGATACACATGGATCAGTTCTAAGATAGGTAAAGCTGTATGATGGCCGATGTTCTTGACGACAAGAGGCAGAACATCAAAAAAGTTGTTGACACGGGCAACTATTGCGACAAACAGGCAAAAACATTGATGAGAGTGGGACTTGAACCCACGCGGATTGCTCCATAGGAACCTTAATCCTACGCCATAACCAACTCGGCCATCTCACCGCCATCTGGTGGACCCTCGTAGAGATGCACGCCACAGATGCGAAGGTCTGCGGTTGCGGCTCCAGTTGTCTCCGTCAGTGAAGTCTGCATCTAGGGTGTTGGGCTGAGAGTATCTGTAGAACTCGATAGCTGCTGGAGCGTGATATATGGTGAGGGCAGTCAACTGCACATAGCAGATACAGATTGGAGAGCATCTCGACTAAGTTCTATTCTAGCAGTTATCTGTCGTCCGTAAATCTCCCAACAAACCCGGGTGTTATCCAATTTGCACTTTTCTACTCATTCTCATGATATCATATGCTGGTGTGTGACAGTCGGGTCTTGAAGTCTGTCTACCAGTCTAACCTCATCACCAGCCCGATATGCTCACCATTCCAGCTTTGTGCTAGCACATGTCATGGCGTTACATACTGCACAACAGGTTAGCCATGAAAGGAGTGCAAGGGTCGGCTCTTGGAAGCATACTACTCTCGGCCTGCGCAAAAGCCGCGCTTCGGCATTGCCGTACGGCAGCTGGGTGGATTTCGCGTCCTTCGATGCGCTCTGACTGGCGATGTGCCTTTACGAGACTAGCGAGCCGGTGAGAGTTGTCTAGGAAAGCTGTCAGCCAGAAGCTGCACTGCAGGGGACATTCGAGGCCTACAGTTATCCTGGTCATCCCTCGGAGACCCAGGAGTCGAATTACCGAGTTTGGCATGCGAACTCTGATAGGTTTGGATCAAGACCTGGAGTTGGTTTTGTAGGCGGTCCTTTGCATCATCCCCGAAGGCCCTGGAGCTGTCCGTCGTGTGGGTCGTGTAGACATCGCACCGCACAGTTGTCTGTCCGGGCGAGTCGGGAGAATAGATGAGTTGATACCAAAAGGGGCTGCCGGCATTGGTGTGTGCTGTCGCCAGCGGAAAGAAGCGCAGCTGGCCAGTAGAGGACGAGCCCAGGCCGCATGCCGCAAGGGCCTGGGCGAAGAGGCTGCCGGGCGACAGTCTGGCCAAGGCGGTCCGATCTATCTCGCTGTTCACAATCTTCCAGTTGAACTGGCCCTTGGCCTCCCAGCTGTGGACGAGCCGGGCATCCTGGTCGATGAGAGCTGGGCGGCCGCTCGCCTCGGCGTCCGCAACCTCGCCGTCGCCAGCGTCGGGACTGCCGCTGAGGTTGACGTGCACAAAGCCGCGGCCGTCGGTCTTGGTGTGGATGGCAAAGAGGCCGTTGGCCGAGCGGGCAAAGCCCGGTAGCTGGTCAAAGTGGGGGGCGCTGGTCAGCTGGCCCAGCGTGTTGTAGGTCCAGCCGTGGTACTGGCAGGCCAGTACGGTCGTCGACCCGGAGGCCTTGCGCGTGACGGGAAAGGCGCGGTGGCGACAGACGTTGTGGAAGGCGCGGACGACGCCGTCCTTGCCGAGGATGAGAAAGATGTGGAAGCCGGCGAGCTCTTGCGAGAGGTAGTCGCCCGGCTTGAGAAAGCGGCCACGATGGCCGAGGCAAATCCAGGTCTGCAGCTTGGCATCAGCTAGATGTCCCATGAAGTTTAGGAGAGGGCAGATACGCTCTTACATTGCTGAAGATGGCCCGTCGCTCAAGCTGGAACAGGGAAGCATCGGTCCACCATTCTGTTGGAACGTCGGTTTCGTGGCCGTCCGAAAACGACTTGGCGCTCTCTAGGCTTGTAGAAGGGAGTGTTCGGCTAGACCGCGCTGACAGGGTGCCTCGCGCAATAAGCCATAGTGCGGCAATGGGCACGGCCAAGACGAGGAAGACAGCGGTGTGGGGGAAGAAGACATCGGCCAGGGCCAACATGTCGGTGTTAGCTCGGTGTGAGCCACTGGAAACAACGCTCTGGTGAGTGCAAAAAGAAGTGCAGGGCCCAGGCGATAAGAAACAACACTGGCGGTCAAGATGTGCAGAGCACCAACTGTGTTGTAGATATATGAGTCCATGTACAAGGGGCAGAGTAGCCCAAAGTGTATTAGTGGCTATTAGTGCATCTCGTGCCGAGCCTGGCGTTTAGCAATGCCTAAAGGGGAAAGTCGGTCCCTTCAGCTGGCATCGGAGCTGTCGGATTGCCGCCATGAACGCCAGCGTGCCGGCCCACGGCCCAATTCTTTTTCAGCAGGGGATCGTATTTCCCAAAGGGGACAGTTTGTGTCAGTCCGTAGTAGGAGGAGTTGGGTCTCGATGGGTCCAATATCTGACAGCTAGTTTCACTGTCCGTAGTCGCAGCGGCAGTGTCTTGCTTGCAGTGACTGTATATCTTGGAGATTTCTGTGGAATACACTGGCGGTCGGCGATGGCATGACAAGTTGCAACATTGATGAAAATGGCAACCTTCCCGACAACGCTGCCAGCCTCGTGGTATACGAACAAGGCCATTGGCGACTTGGAACGCAGGGCGGTGTTTCTCCAGGTGAGGGTCTCTGATCGTGTGTGCTGTCCATCACGACCGTCCTGACCAGCCCAGACATGGATGCTTCTGGGTGCCGTCACCAAATGGCCCAACGCCGGCGAGAACTGCCCCTACGACCTGGCCCAGGTCAAGCTGGCCGTGCGACGGGTCTCTGAGGACTGGCACAGCATCAGGGTGTTTTCCGAAGCGGATGTAAGTCTGCGTGCGTGCTTGCTGTCCGTCCAGACCGCGTCCTGACCGCCGCAGGGCTCCGAGGTCCGCAGCCACCTGACGTCCACGGGGCTGCTCTTCGTCACGCTGTCGGATGCCACGCCGAGCTTTGCCGACTTCTTTCCCGGGCTCGAGGAGCTCATTGGCGGCATCGACTTTCAGCAGTTTGCTCCCCGCCGCAACCTCAACTACACGGGGCGCTACAACTGGAAGACCATGATGGACGGCTACCAGGAGTGCCTGCACTGCCCCTATGCCCACCCGGGCTTTGCCAAGATCTACCGCTTCGTCAGCTACCGGGTGCTGAACCGACACAACTACTCGCAGCACGTGGCGGCGACCGACCGGCCCAACGACGGCCTCTTCCTCTACTTTTTCCCCAACTCGACGCTGAACCTGTACGGCGGCGGCATGTCGTCGTTCCGCGCCTGGCCGTCCGAGGACCCCCGGCGGTCGACCATGGACTTTGACTACTACCACCTCGCGCCCGAGGGCTCGGACGAGTTCGAGACGTACTTTACGTTTGCGCGCACCGTCGCCGTCGAGGACCACGACCTCTGCGAGAAGACGCAGAAAAACCTCGACGTGGGCATCTACACCGAGGGCATCCTCAACCCGGACAAGGAGAACGGCGTGGCGTGTGAGTTTCCACTGTGCTAAACCGTGACGGAAGCAAGCTAATCCGGGTCTCAGATTATCAGAGTCGCGTCCTGGAAATGTGCGTTGCTCAGTTTGACAAGGAAAAGGCGTGGGAACGGGGAAGCGTCTCCATGGAGCGAGCTAGCATCGCACCGGTGGTTGAGGCAGCTGCTGCTTAATAGATAGCATACCAAGGCGTTCTGATATGGACTCCTTGGGCCCTTTGTAAGCCCACCGTGCGTATATACTCCGTACAGTACCAATAGCACTGTCTTTACCCCACCGTCGGCCCGCAAGATAGCTGCTTCGTGCAGATCGACACCCAGAACCTGTGCGTATCTACAGCCGGTTATCGGTGTTCATGATGGGCACATTCGATTGGCCAGACTACGGCGATGCTAGGCCATGAATGGAAGTATTATCCGGACGCACTGGTGGCTATCTTCACTGGGACACGCGCGCTCCGTTCGGAGACGGGTCAGGCCCCGAAGGCTCCGTTTTTTGACCGGACCATCAGACAGACAGGGCGATATGGAGGTGTTTCGCCGCCCTCCCTCTCTTCATGACGGAGCCAGAGACCACAGATAGCACAGCCGAGCCATGGACAGCCCGTCGTCTGTGGCCGCACAGGCAGATTGGTCAGAGACAGGCAGTCGTGACGAGCAAACTGGAGGAGTGACGGCCAGGGAGGCGGAACCAGTGTACAGACATACAAAGAGCCGAAATGGTGGGTGGATGAGGCAGTGCGTGGCGTGTGAGGTCGTGCAGCTGTAACGCTGACATAATCTCCAGGATGTGTGACCTGCAAGGCGAGACGGCGCAAATGTGACGAGGCCAAGCCGTCCTGTTCGCAATGTGCCCGTCGCCAGGTTTTGTGTGGTGGATATAGCAGGGGTCTGCGATGGAAGCAGTTTGCACAGCCAGAAGCGGCCGTGGCGACGGGCCGGAGGGGTGCACCGAGGACGGGCTCACGGCTGAGGAGAACGGCAGCCACCAGTCGCGGATCTGACGAATATGCCGAACAGACGGATCAGCAGCTGCTCGAGCCAGCAGCGGACATCATCCTACCCGGCAGCCCGACCGAGCCGCTGGTCGACATGGAGCTGCTATTTGCGGCACTCGGCGGGCCATCCGTGCTCGAGGGGCCGTCTTTGGCGGACTGCCGGATCGAGTCCGACGAGGGCAAAGACACGGCCGACCTGCCGTCCTTGATCCACACAGACGCAGACGCCAGCCCGGACGACGACATGGCGCCGCTGCAGGGACCCGCGGCCACGGGCTGGCAGCTGCCGTTTGAGGCCATGGCCACGGCCGCCTCGTCGTGCCTGTCGTCGTCGTCGCCGCCGTCCGGGCCGGCCCCCCACGGCCTCTACCGGCAGCCGCACATCCCCCGCGGCAGCCCCGAGCACATTGCCTTTCTCTTCAACCGGCGCATCTGCGAGGTGCTGTGCATGCGCGACGACGGCGCCGGCGGCAACCCGTGGCGCCGCATCGTGTGGCCGCTGGCCCAGGACCACGCCGCGCTCTACCACGCCGTCGCGGCCATGACCTGCTTCCAGGGCGCCAGCCGGCTGCCGCAGTTCCGCGCCGATGGCCTGCGCCACCTCAACACCAGCATCCAGCACATGTACGGCGTGTCGGCCGGCAGCAGCAGCAGCAGCATGCGGCTCGAGGTGGCCCTGGCCGTCACGCTCGTCCTCGGCTTCGCCCAGACCTGGTACTACCCGCGCTCGTCGACCGGCATCCGCTTCGTCCAGAGCGCCAAGGCGCTGCTGCAAACGGCCCTGGACCAGCGCCTGGCATCCGCGGACCCGGCCGGCCTCGCCTGCCTCCGCTTCCTCGCCAACACCTGGGTCTACATGGACGTCATCTCGCGCTTCACCTGCCGCGGCGTCCCCACCGTCGACACCCGCTTCATGGCCGCCTGGCGCCGCCTCGACCCCCAGCCCCAGCCGTCCACGGCCCGGCGTCTGCTGCACGTCGACCCGCTCATGGGCACGGCCGCCTCGCTCTTTCCGCTGATCGGCCGCGTCGCCGACCTCGTCAACCGCGTCCACGCCCGGCGGGCCTCGTCCGGCGGCCTCGACGACCCCGACGACCCCGACGACCCCGACGACCTCAACCCGCCCGGCCTCGTGGCCGAGGCCGTCGCCCTCCAGCTGTCCATCGAGCGCTGGACCGCTGCCGACGTCGACGACCGTGCCAGATCCTCAGAGACCCCCCCCACCCCCTCCACGACCACCTCCTCTCCCGCCGACCTCGTCCAGACCGCCGACGCCTACAAGTGGGCTGCGCTGCTGCTGCTCTACCAGGCCGTGCCCGAGCTGCCCCGTCCGCGCGCCCTCGCCCCCGCCCGCCTCGCCCGCCGCGTCCTCGTCCTGCTCGCCACCGTGCCGCTCGGCTCGCGCGCCGTCATCTTCCCCGTCCTGCCGCTGCTCATCGCCGGCTGCGAGGCCGACGACGCCGCCGACCGCGACTGGGTCCGTCGCCGCTGGCACGCCCTCGCCACCGGCAACAGCTCCGGCATCGTCGACCGCTGCCTCGAGCTCACCCTCGAAGTCTGGCGTCGGCGTGACGACAGTGTCAGCCGCAGATGTCGGCAGGCCGACAGCGTCCGCAATATCCCACACGCCATCCCGGACACCATCCCGGACACCATCCCGGACACCGTTCCGAATGCCACTCCTCCCAACCCCGACTGGAACCACGAACTGCTCTTCGGCAGCCCCCCGCCCGACAACGACGACAACCTGCCGAATCCCTTCTCCCTGCCGCCGTGGTCACCCAACGACGTCGTCGGTATCGAGTCCCAACCATTCACCGCCGAAACGCTGCGGCCGCCTCCCACCGTCGCCCCCCCCGAGTACACCGTCAAGAGCAGGCAGCACTGGCTCAGCGTCATGCGCGACTGGGGCTGGGAAGGTAAGCCGGCGCTGCCGCTCCTCTTCTCCCGCCTGTGTGTTTACTTACTCGCTTAGTCATGCTTGGATGAACATCACGGGTCACGTGTGACGGATTGGCTGCAACGAATATAAAGGACTAACACTGCGTCAACGGCCGTCTCCGGAACTCTCGGAGTCATGACGAACACGAGCTATTAATACATGACCGGGGATCATCCCGAAAGGCACCCACCCTAGCATCTGCGGACAGCCTTATCTGAGTAGCGCGCTCCACTGATCGACCTTCGAGACGTGCGGGGTTGATACCCTGCCGCAAGTTTCTGATTTTCTCCTTCATTGTGCCCGCTGCCATCTCCTGGGAAATGGCGTTGCAACATTGTAATCTTGCTGCAGACACAGAACCTTGATTAGGTAATACTGTGATCTGTCGTGGCTGGGCATTAGAACTGTGCAAGGAGCAAAGGCGTTAGTTTGCACTGTGTTGTTGTGGTTGTGTGCATGCATGCATACCTAGCATTGCCGGCTTATTTTCCTGATACTATCTGCTCTCCTGATACTTGTAAGATCGGATACTTGTCAGACCGGATAGCTGTTCGTCTCTTGCGTCAGCCGGCTAAATCTTAAATAGATCGGCTTCTGTCTTGCTATGCTGCGTACTGTGCCCGCAAAGTTGTAAACAAAGCAAAACGTGTACAAAATGGCATCTGCTGTGATGTGGCCCCTATCTGTCTCGGAGACTGCCCTGGCTTCTGTCTTCGTGGTAAGCAGCAGTTTCTCTCTGCAAGCTTCCTCCCTTCCAGTTTCCTGTGATGCCAACCTGTCCAGCTTGTCCTTTACCATGTCCTTTGCAAAACTCTCCTCAGTCCGCTGCGCTTCGTCCCCGGTCCCCTCTCGACCAAGCTGTCTTCCTTCTGGATCGTCCTGCAATGTCGCCGAGCCCGTCGGTCTGAAATGGTCCATCGTCTCCACCGCAAGTACGGCGACGTGGTCCGCATCGCACCCAACCACGTCTCCATTGCCGACCCCAGGGCCCTCCAGGACATTTACGGACACAATACCGGCTTCCTCAAGGGTCCCTTTTACACCGCCTTCCACCAGGCCGAGCCGGGCCTGTTCAACATGCGCGATCCCGAAACGCACCTGAAACGGCGGAGAGTCATCACGCCTGCCTTTTCTCCAGCCAACCTGCGGGTGTTTGAGCCCCAAGTCAGCGCCAGCGTGCTGAAGCTGAGGCAGACTCTTACGAGAATAGCCCAGTCTGAGCAGCCCACGACAGATTTCAGCGTCTATTGCAAGTTCCTCGTCCATGAGTAGATATATACAGAGCCTCTGTCTAACAGCCCAGCAAACTTTCTGGCCTTTGACGTCATTGCAGACTATTCCTTTGGCCGCACCTTTGGCTTCCTGGACCGGGGCTACGACCACCTGAACCTGATCGAGTCCATCGACTCCCGTGGCGTCGTCGTCAACGCCCTCGGCTACCTGCCGCCGTGGTGTCAGCCGCTTATGAAGTACAACCTGCTCGACCGCTTCTGGTACCGCGGCTCGCGCGCGCTGGGCTACCTGGCCGTCCTCGGCCGCGAGGCCTACTTTACGCGCAAGGCTGACGTCGCCATGAAGGAGCGCAGGGACGTGCTGAGCTTTTTGCTCGGCACCGGGAGCGCCAAGGCGGCCAGCGCCTTTCCCGAGACCGCCGTCATTGCCGAGTCCATCAACCTCATTATCGGCGGCAGCGACTCGACCAGCAGCACCATGACGCACTTTGTCGACTTTGTCTCGCGTGACCCCCCGCTGCAGAGGCGGCTGCAGGACGAGCTCGACGCCGCGTTCCCGGGCGTCGAGCGCGACGAGCACTGGGTCGCCGACTTTGCCACCGCCGACAAGCTGCCCGTCCTGGTCGCCACGCTGCGCGAGACGATGCGCCTGCGGACGACCAGCGCGACGGGCCTGGAGCGGGTTACGCCGCCGGGCGGACGGATGGTGGCGGACATTGCCATTCCTGCCGGGGTAGGCTGTCTCTGGAAACACGGCCGTGTTGCCGCTCTGCGTGTCTGGAAATGCTGACGGCCTGGACAACTCAGACACTGGTCAGCGTCCCCACCAGAAGCATCATGCTCGATGCCCGTATCTTCAAGGTGTGTTCTGCCGTGGTTGTGTTGGCCGGCAGGACGGATGTGGAAACAGACATGAAACCGGTGGACTTGGCTGATCTGTCAACGCGCACAGAATCCGACCGAGTTCAACATCGACAGATGGCTGCAGCCCGACGCTGCCCGGCTTTCGGAGTACTACAAACCCTTTTCGCTCGGACCTCGCTCGTGCATTGGCAGAAAGTGGGTTCATCGCATGTGTGACCCTAACTGACAGCATCCGTCAAAGGGGGGGATGTGTGTTTATTTCGCAGACTGGTGCTGACCTGAACAGCTTCGCCTGGATGGAGGCTATCAAGGCACTGGCCACCCTCTTCCGCGTGCTCGACTTTTCCAGAGCACGGACTGAGCCTACTGAGCTCAGAGAGGGCTTCATCATGAAGGCAAAAGAGTGCATGGTACGCGTTTCTAAGCGGAACACTATGGCAGCCGAGTAGCTTGTGTCCTTTGGAAGCCACGCCGTTGTGGAGGCTCTGGTCAATTTTGTGGTTTTGATTTACCTGTTTTAAGAGGATATAAACTATCAAGCATTGTATTATTGTGTGCATATCAACGTCAGTCACATGCCTTCTAATGTATGCTGGTACTTTTAACAAGACTTCATCTAGATGGGGAGGTTTGATTCCAGAGGGTTTCCCCAGAGATTGCGTTATGATATTAAGGCGGGGGAGCACCCGCTTATGAGACACCTAGTAATATTTCCTATCGGTATGTGCATAGTGTAGCAGTATTTGAATACCATGCTACATTAACAATCTCTTAGACGCCGACGCAGATGTAGTAGCCAAGCCACAGGTTGTCGCAGCTGCTGTCTACATCTGTGTTCCATTCCAGAATCTGGGCCAGGGTGATGCTATACATGGATTCAACAGTATCGCACGTGTTTCCTGACGCAATCTGATAGTACGTCTTGCAGCTGCTGATAATACCAGGCATGGTTGGAGACGGGGTGGAAGCAGCTGTGGTGGTGGTACTTGCTTGGCTTGTCGGAGTCGCGTCGAGGACGCCGACGCAAACATTGTACCCAAGCCACAAGTTATCGCAAGCTGTAGATGCATATCTCGTTAGTGTGTACTCTCCAAAAGAACGCGAAAGGACACGGGAGAAGGAAGAATAGCAGAAACTTGCCCGAATCAATGGACGGGTTCCACAAGAGGAACTGTGCAGATGTAATGCCAGACGACGTCTCAATGGAGGCACAAGTGTCTCCCGAGACAACCTCGTGAAACTTGTTGCAGTTCGCAGCCAGGCCAGACTGGGTAGGCAGGCTTGCTGTCGTCGAGCTTGTCTCTGTAGAGGTTGTAGTGCCAGAGCCGGGGACCCCAACGCAGACGTAGTAACCAAGCCACAGATTATCGCAGGCTAGAAGAGGTTGTTAATACATATATATATGTGTGTGTATGCACGTGGAGATCTTGCCTACCTGTGTGAATGGAAGGGTTCCATTCCATAAATTCGGCGGAAGTGATGCCTGCAGCTGCCTCAATAGCATCGCAGGTGTCGCCTGAGACGACCTCGTGGAACTTGTTGCAGTTGGAAGCCAGGCCCGACTGGGTCGGCAGGCTCGTTGTTGTTGACGTCGGTGTCGCCGACGTTGTTGACAAGATACTCGTCGTCGACCCGACAGTGGTGGCACTTCTAGCATCAAGGTAGCGTGCCGAGACCAGCAAGGGCAAGGCGCCCACAAGGAGCAGCGACTGGAGACCCATTATGGATGGCTGTGGAACGGACGTAAAGTGCAAATATGAATGAGAATACAAACAGTTAGTCTGGAATAAAGATAGCCAGAAGGGCACAGCACTTTGGGCGCGAAGCGACTGATATTTATACCAATCCAATGGCGTCAAATGAAGCAATGAAAAAAAAACAAAAAACAGAGCAAGACAAATGGTTGTTGGTATGGACGAGGACATTTCAAGGCTTCAAGCTAGAGAGCAGGGAGTATGTGAAACATGAGCGAGCCTTTGCACCTGCGTCTCCATCGTGCTGCGCGTTGTATGTCCTATTGCGGCTTTCACTGCGATACCCCCAATGTATTAGTGCGGCTTAGCTGTTTGGTAGTGGGGCAAATAGCACTGTCTCGCAGCAGCCAACGACCCTTTGAACATCGTATTGTCCAAGTAGATTCCTCCTATAAGTGGAGGCGACGGTCTGCCCCTTGACTCGGTGCGTCAAGAATCCATAAGTACTTCCACATGGAGTGCAAGGGATTCAAGACGCCTTTCTGAGTAAAACCTGCTCCGTCTGCAGGTAAAACCTCGTAAAAAAAAGGTTAAATTAACCATGAATAAGATTGCAGGGGTTTACAGGGAGCTTATCTTTTCGCCAATAGGGAACTTCCCGTGCAGATCCTCGGGCTCCACCGAGCGTGAATAACGTTCCTACAAGTCTTTCTCGGGTGCTCGCGTCGGCTTGACGTGAAGATGTCTGCTCCATTGTCTGCCTTACAGTCTTTATTTTGCTTTTTATGAAGAGATTTACGGGAGGAAATATTATAGAAACTAGAAAACAGCGAATCTGGAATTCGTATGCTGCTACTGTGGAGCTCGTTTTGTGTCCTCCCGTTACGTGCGTCCTCTCAGTCTTGTCGGGGTCCCCCCAGCTACCTGGCATAGCCAGCTCGAGATGCTCTGTACTTAGTCGGGAGTTTGAGAGGCTTAAGTCGTATGGAGATAGATTCACTCACAAAAAACTGCACATTTTAGGCCAACAAAGAAACGTTGCTGCCTTCCTTCGGAGCAAAGAAACATTGTGAGGCTAAAATATTAGGCGGCCGTGGCAAAAGGGCTGTCGTTGAGAAAAAGACTACGAATATCAAGCCCGCCTCCCTAAAAAACAGGAGGTGAACATAAGAAAGTATGGGCCATGTTCGAGTGAGGGAAATCCCAGACACAGTGTCCTCGGTAGAAGTCGTGGATGGTCGCGAACGGTAAGAGCAAAGCAATTCGTCTCAAATAAAAGGCTACACTCAGCAAAAGACAAAGCAGTGGGTCACTCAGGGCAAAGTATAATACTATGAGTATCTCCTGACTGTGCGGTACGCAGTGCTAATCACAGGAAAGACGCGTGGCTCCAAAAAATTCATCGTTATCGATGTGTACCTCATTTGCTAGCCAGTAGGGACTCACGGGATGGGGCTTCCCCAATCCCCTTGAATATCGTATTTTCATCTAGGAGACGTCCCCGGTATATATCGCGCTCTGCAATACAGGTGTCTAGATCATCTAGATGTTCAAGGACGGATAGCCGACAGGTGACCGATCTGAGCTCCAATTTTTTGGCTTCTTTTTGGTGGTTTTTCGCCTCGGTGGTCTTGGCGAACGCCTTATAGCCACAAATTTTCAGGCGTGCGATTCGCGGCTTCCAGCCTCTAACTTTGAAATATGCCTTCCCACTCCAGCTTCTCGCGAGCTGTTCGTCTCGACAGGTGTACCTCTGCCCATAGCTCGGGACCGGATGTTTTCAGGCAGTTGTGCGTATAGCGTCATTGCTCCAGCCTTCATTAGAAAGCACACCCTCACCTACAAGAAACGCTCTGCAGGGCTGCTTTGAGCGTGAGTCTGGGCGGCACAAGGTTCTAATTTACAACAGTTTCCTGATTACTTTCACAACTTTACTGTAGAGTGTTACTAGAATCAATGGGCATTACGGTTTGATAGCTGCAAAATACAATCCTGATAAGAGCAAATTTAGCAATGGAAAATCCTTCATTTCATCTTAATCGAGGCCCCTGGCCTTAGTTATGTGATACCATGTGACAACTTGCTAGACGTCTTGTTGGCACAATTCCTAGACTGCATAATGCTTTAATTCTTAGATCATTCTTGGACAATATTGCCTCTTCCACAAGTGGAAAGGAATAAGAAAGGAAAACACGATCTAGCGCCATGCGGTACCATCCGGACCCCCGTTTCAAGACCAAGCACTGGAGCGCGCTATGGAAAAACAACGCTCGGAATCTCGCCGAGCTGGCCGATGCAGACACGTCTGAATGTATTTTTGTCACTGTTGACACTGAAGGAGAGAATGAGAAGGGCAGCGAAGGCGCCTGCGTTACGGAAATCGGGCTTGCTGTATTTCTGCCGCTCACAAAACGACAAGAAAATGAAGACAAATGCGAGGAGCAGCAAGATTCGACTTTGCCCGATTATGAAGCTGACGGCATTGTGAAGCAGAATAACGCCGAGGTCCACTGCCTCGGAATAACTGGAGCACAGCGACCTGACAACCGTTGGACCCGGTTTCTCTTTGGCGAGCTGCAGGTAGTCGAAAGCGGCATGGTCGAGGCCACGCTTGTCAACTTGCGGGAATCGGTGTCTAAATGCTTCGGCAATCCCAAGATAGTCCTGGTTGGCTTCTGCCTTCGTAGGGAACTCATTTTTCTGTCCACTCACACCCCCAAGCTCATGGAGCTCTTCTCTTCTTGGATTGGTCTGCAAGAGATCGTGTTTGATCTCTCTGGAATTTCCTCGTGGACTCGAGGACTCACTTTTGTCGTTGTGGTTTGACCGAGGCCATTTAGCTGGTTCTTGCCACGCCAGCTCGCATAGCGCTGGCAATGATTCGGTGCGCACATTAGGTCTTGTTGTCCACCTGCTGCACCATGGACACAGTGGAAGCGAGATGCCGTTGGAGTTCAGACAACGACATCCCAACCATCAGCCATTGCACAAGTTCTGGAAAAAGCGTCCTAGACCAAAAGAGCTCTACCCCTTTATAGCAAACGTTAGAGTTGCGGGAGAAAACTTGTAGTCCGTTTTTTATAGAAAGAAGAAGTTGTTAGTCGTGGCTACAAGACTCGGGTACAATCCGACGGCGGTGGGGATAAGAAAAGGCACATTAGCTCATATGAGTGGGTCTGCTTGCCGAATGCCGAAGAGCTAGATCATTTCGCTGCCCAAGTCAACGGCAATGAGCTTCAAGAGTTTCCAGGGGAAACCTAGCTGGCTTGCACCGACTACGATTAGCGAGGGCCGCGAGCTGTCCTTACACGCCAGCAGGTCCGCAATGCCATGCGGGCAGAAGAAATTGCAGGAAGGGGACCAAAGCAAAATGAACGACGAATGAAACAGAATTCGCTCGACGACCCTTTCGACGCTCTTGATTTAAGCCTGGAGCTTGATTGTCTCCAGCTTTAAGCTACTGTCTCACGCTTCAGAGTAACGCGTACTTGACTCAACCAATGTTGGTGATTTTCCTCGGCAAAGTCACAAGGGTGGCATATTGGGAAGGCAATTCTGTCAGATGGCTACTTGAGGCCTGGTATCCCTTCGGAGCACACAAAAAAATACACAAAGTACATTAACCCAAATAATTTAAGAAATTCATGCGCAAGACATCTGCTGGATGAAGAGAAAATGTCTATATTTTTCTCAGCTCTCCAACTCCCACATGCAGGATCAGAAACGGTCTGATTTTCAGACCCCACTCGGAGTAACTGTTACTCCGACGGACTCCATTTCGACTAGGATGGGGCAACACTACACGCCTTTCCGGTCTGGATCACCGTGTTCACGGAACTTTCATGTCGGCAGTTCTTCAACAGGAAATAGAGAGAAGCAAGGAAAACGACCAGGGATTGGTCGATTGGCCAGTACCGGTTTCATCCGGAACGTCTGCTTCTTCTTGACCGCCGTGGATCCACTGTAATTGTCCAATGAAATCACGCCAATGTATATCCGTTGTTTCCGCGATCGAAGCATATACGAAGTACTCCCCAACACCGAAAAGCAGAGGGAATCGCAAGCCTGACCCAAAGTCATCTCCCCCAAATTCATCCTGGCCCTCCATGGCACCGTCAGCAATGTCTCGAATGCTCACGACCGCCGCGCTGCTGGCCTGCTCCGGTTTAGGCGGCTACTGCGTCATGGCCACGGGGGTGTACAGCGGCCTGTTTGCAGTCTTCACAGCCGGCGTCCAAGCTGCAGACCCATATATCCCCGGCGGCCCGGCGCCGTTTCGCACGAGCTACACGGGCATCGCCGGCCTCGACAAGCACCTCATGACGCTCATCTCCTTCTTCTCCTACCTCACCGACTGTCCGCAGACGTGGTCGACGACTGTCGCCTACTGGTACCTGATGATGCAGCTCTTTGCGGGCTGGGGCCTCGTCGTGCTCGAGGGCCACCGCCGGGGGAACCGCGGCCGGGCCGTCAGCTGGTCAGTCCTCGTGCCCTGCCCTATCCTCAGCAGTGTGCCGCTGACACCTGCTCCAGGACCTCCGTCGTCGGCATCATATGGCAGAATGTCACGTACACCGTCACCGTGCCGCTGTACCTCATCCTCCACATCTTCACGTCGCCCATCGCGGCGTCATCGGCACAGGCCTCCGCCACCAACGTGGCCGTCGACGGGACGGACGACTTTGTCCTGACGCTCAGTACCCCGTTGGCCTTTGGCGTACCGGCCGTCCTGATGTCGCTGCCGTCGCCGGGCCAGGTCCCACCCCTGACCCATTACGGCCTACATGCCCTCTGGCAGGTGTATCCGCTCACAAAGACCGTCTGTCACTGGGTTCTGCGTGCGATGGCGCCGCGGACACCTCCCGGCTCTCGTCCGGCGGCACCGCACCGCACGTACCTGTCCGTCTTGCTCGCCAGCGTGATCAGCCAGGTGGCGCTTGTCGCCGTGGCCGTCACGCCCGCGTCCGTCGTGCCCGAGGCGTGGGCGCCCGTGTTTGCCGACGTCACCCTGTCCTCGGCGTTCGTGCCCTACTGGCCGGGGAACGCGCCCAGCGTGGACGCCAGCGCCGTGCCCATCGCGCCCCAGGGCCTGGCCGAGCTGACGAAGCTCTTCCTCCAGTGGGACGTCTACTGCGGCGGCGCGGCCGTGCTGGTGTGGGCCTTGTTTGTGCGCGGTGTCGCTCAGCCGGACAGGTCCGTCGCGTCATTCTTGCCGGCGGCCGCGTTTTGGACGGTCTGCGGCGGACCCCCGGCGGCAGCGGCCATGATGCTGTGGGGGCGGGACGAGGCGGCCCAGAGGGAAAAGGCGCAATGAGGGGCGCCTGGTGAGGTGGCCACTGGTGTTGTGTCGATCGAGGAATCAGAGTCGTTGGACAGGCTCGGCGATGCAACTGGTAGTAAGGGATGGGTCCAGTCAGGTGTCGGGAGAGATGGGGTTATTAAGTGTTGGATTTAAAAGGCTATATAAGTGAATAAAAGCGAGCTTATCCTCATCATAAACTTCTGTAAGAGCGACAGTTAAGAAAAAGGGGCTTAGACTAACGGTGTACTGTTTACTAATATCGAGGTAAGGGTGTATAACGGGTTAGCAGGCCAAGATTAAGAGCACGTATAAAAGTCTAGGCCACTCAAGGGACTATATCATTCTACGAACGTAGTCGAGTTCTCACCGTCTTTTATTGGGCATACATATCGCTTTCTGTCGCCACCTACTCCAAGCATATGCCGAGGCCGCTACCAGAAGTCACCACAGGACCAGGACTGCGCGCAAATATTAGGGCATGGCATGATGTTGGCCTCCCTGATCGCATCGTCGTCCTGCACGATGCATAGACGGTCCATCCAGAACAAGCGCTCTGTCAGAAGTTGGCACACCGGTATGGCGTCCTCAATAGCAGCCAGCGGGTCGGATGGCTGGAGCCAGCCAGGATCAACCAGCACGCAGGCCATGCCCGTCATTTCGATATATCCCGTCTCGTATCCAGACTCCAGGACAGGCTGTCGCGATGGTCGAACGGCTGCAGTGACGGGCCCTGCTTACTAAGCACGAGTAGACATCTGGGCAGAGTTTTAGCCCGTGGGTCGTAAAGCTGTTATACAGCAGGAGGAGGTCTCTAACGTAGTTGAGGCTCAACGAATCCTCCGTACTTTAGCCATATCTGGCCTAGTAGAAGAGCAGGCTTTGCATTTTGTCTCTTTTACACCGAGTCCAAAGTTTCTGCAACGCTCTCGAAGCAGCTTATCTAGAAGCGAGTCGCACTCCATACCTTCTCCTACTCGCCTCAGATAAGAATGTGGGGTGACGACGCAGATCGCATTTCGGAGTACGGAGTACTCTTGACCAGCTCGGTGTGCTGCTCGTGCGTGAATTAGAGGTCAATCGGCCAAACACACCGATAAGTCGACAAAGCCCATGTCCGGAAATCACCGCGCGCCCGCCAAGTAGAAATACAGGGGAGTGCGGATAGCTACGCTTCTGGTTTATCGTCGCCTGACCGATTCGTGTTACAAATGGCCGGCAGCTTATCGCCATGAGGCTTTTGCAGTTTTCCGGGCCACAGCGACGTTTATTAGGGCGACAGCCCGCCGTCTCTCGCTTCCCCGTCCCGCCACGCGACACCGAGTCGGCTTGTGCGAACCATGTGGTCAAACTGGGCTGTGCTTCTGCTGAGCGTGTGCCCGCTGGGCCGGACGGCGGCCGCGACGACGGCCAAGCCGATCCTCTTCGACACGGACATCTTTTCGGACGTGGACGATGTCGGCGCGCTCACCATAGCCAACCAGCTGCACCGCTGCGGCGCGGCAGACCTGCGCGGCGTCTTTGTCAACACGCCGTCCGAGTACGGCTCGCTGACGGCGAGCGCCATCAGCACGTACTTTGGCAACGGCGACGTGCCGATTGCGGCGCTGCGGCCGCTGACGACGGACACGTTTGTGGACACGTGGGAGTACATGTAAGCATTGCCGTGCGGTGCAGCGTACCGTCTCTCTCTCTCTCGCTGACGTTGACGTTGCAGCCTCGGCGAGTACGCGTCCAAGATCTCGTACAACTGGCCGCACGACCTGACCTACGCCAATGAGACGTCGGAGCCGGTCGCGCTCTACCGCGAGCTGCTGGCCGCGGCCGACGACAGCAGCGTCACGCTCGTCTCGGTCGGCTTCTTCGACAACCTGGCGGCCCTGCTGGACAGCCCGGCCGACGCGGTCTCGCCGCTCAACGGCACCGAGCTCATCATCGCCAAGGTGGCCGAGCTCGTCGTCATGGGCGGCGCGTATCCGTCCGGTTGGGAGTACAACCTCGGCACCAACGCCACCGCCTCGCAGCGCGTCGTCAACGGCTGGCCGCGCAGCGTCGCCGTCACCTACTCGGGCTCCAGCCTCGGCGGCAACATCTACTCGGCCGCCCATCTCGCCCGCGAGGCCCCCGCCGACTCGCCCGTCCTCGCCGCCTACCAGTTCTACGTCGGCCGCTGCGCCACCACCCGCATGTCCTGGGACCCCGTCACCACCCTCTACGCCATCCTCGGCCTCGATGCCGGCGCCCGTGCCGCCCACGGCAAGCCGCTCTTTGCCTACGCCAACTCCATCGGCTACAACACCGTTGACGCCGACGGCAACAACGCCTGGGTCAACGACACGTCCGTCACCAACCAGCACTGGCTCGAGCTCGCCGACGGTGTCTCCAACACCACTGTGGCCGCCGTGCTCGACCGCTACTTTGCCAGCGCGCCCGACACACCGTGTGCGGCCCTGTCCGGGAGCCCAGAATTAGGCTGGATGTAGATGCGTCACGTGACCGACGGACGGACTCTGTATATCACTGTGAAGAATAGGGAGACTCCAAAATAGAGCTGAGTAATATATAATCGGTGGCATTGATGTATGGCTTGGGAGTTTTTGGGTGTGGAATGTTTGCCTGGTTGAAGGGGAAGTTGTTGTCTCGTAATAACTCGTGACTGAGCGAAGACGGACAGTCTAGTAGCACACTCACTACAAGGAGCTACGAAATGATTGCTTTGAGACTACATGGTCTAGCTACATGAGTCGAGAGTCATAGTCGTTATAGTAGGCTGCCAGAGATTACAGGACCTCTAAGCAGCGATGCAGACCTCATGCTTCATTCTCGGGCCTCCTCGCCCACACAATCCGCACGGGGCTGTAGATCTTCCCGACCCCAAGGTCTCTCTCGACCTGCTCAAGCAGCTCATCAACCTGGCGCTCTCCCATGCCAATCTTTGCAAGCAGCTCCTTGGACAGGCCCTGCATACTCTGCCGCAGCAGCTCCACGTTCATGTCGCCAGCTGCCTTCATCCTCTCATCCTTCATCCACGGCCCTATCGGCCACTTGAGATCCCGGGATTGTACCGCTACGAAGCCGGCCTCAGAAAGTAGTCTGGGCAGCTCGCCCGTGATGGCCTGGTTGATGCCGAGCTTCGATGCCGCCTCCAGCCGGAGCCTGGTCCACTCTATGACCTTGGACTGGTGGTCTGGACTGCCAGCGGGCTCGTCCGTCCGACAAGGTGGCCAGGCCTCGTGCATTTCCATGTATCCGCCCGGCTTGAGATGCTGGTAGCAGCGACGCAGGACGGCGTGCATGGCTTCCGCGTGGAACGGGACGAGACGAGTGTGGATCAGGTCGAAGCCGCCGGCAAGGTCCCAGTCATGTTCTGCGTCCATGGGGAGGAAGCGGCAGTTAGATGGGGCCACGATCTTGGGCTGGGGAAAGACGTCTATGCCGATGACTGTGGCTTCCGGATGATCCGCGGCAAATTCGGCGGCCCAGATTCCGCATCCTGTACCGATATCGAGGACTTGGCAGACAGAGTCGGCTATAGGAGCATTCAAGAGACGGCCGTCCAAGAGGGCCTTGAAGCCGTTGTGCTGGAGGATGAGGCCGCGAGGAAGAGAGTCGGGAGAGGCCATTGGGAAGAAAGTGCTGTTTGTCCTTAGCAGTGGGGAATATGCAGTAGTCTTCTAGAACCAAACGATCAAGCGTCCGCTTATCCGCCGTCCCACTTGATCGTCTGTCCCTTGTCGTCTGCCCCGCGGGGCCCCTCGATCGCCTCCGCGTCTCGGTAGTTCGGTCTAATGAGGCCGAGCGCCCGTACAAGACGACCGCATCGCTTCCATCGGGGTAGCAAATCCAGTTTTTAAACATCACCGCTCAATATATCCAATTCCACCAGAGCCCATCACAACGGACCACCCACAATGATCACAGCGGTCGCTCCCGATGCCGACATCCGGCAGCACTATGCAGAGCATGGCGTCGTCAACATTGCCGGCGTACTGGACCCGGCCGAGGTGGGCGTGATCCGGGCCGCCTTCATGGCCCAGGTGGACGCAGACCGCAGCGCCGTCGGCTTTGACGACCACGTGCCGGACGACGACGTGCTCGCGCGCTATCCGCGCTTTGTGCACCCGCACCGCCGCCCGGAGCTCGAGGTCGGCCGGCTCGCGCGCGCGTACATGCTGGACCGCCGCATCGTCGACCGCGTCGAGGCCATGGTCGGCGAGCCGGTGCACGGCGCGCAGTCCATGTTCTACTTCAAGCCGCCGACGGCGCGCGGCCAGGCGCTGCACCAGGACAACGCCGCCCTGCACGCCCACCCCGACACCTGCATCGGCGTGTGGATCGCCCTCGACCCGGTCGACGACGACAACGGCGGCCTGCGTCTGGTGCCCGGAACCCACCGCTACGCCCTCGTCTGCCCGGCCGACGACGCCGACCGGGCCACGTCCTTTAGCAGCAAGACGCTCGTCCTGCCCGACGGTATGGCCGCCCAGCCGTCGCAGATGGGCCCCGGCGACGCCCTCTTCTTCCACGGCAGCATCGTCCACGGCTCCGGGCCCAACCGCACCGCCGACCGCTTCCGCCGCACCCTCATCTTCCACTACGTGCCGCAGTCCAGCGTCGCCATTGCACGCTTCTACCTGCCGCTGGTCGGCGCCGACGGCAAGGACGTGCTCATCCCGGGCTCCAACGAGGGCGGCGTCTGCGGCGAGGCCTGGGAGGCTGCGTGAGGGGAGGGGGTGGGCCGTTCGAAGGGGATGCTGGAGAAGCGTGGGACGTTTTGAAAGAGATGCACAATGATACTCTCGCTGTGAAAAGATACCGCCAATCGTACGCAGGTGTCGCTGTTGATTCATACACAATGATGGAGTAGAGCGCTTGAAAGGGTGACTTAGTAAGCAGAAACGGCGGAGTATAAAGCTCATGTGGTCGAATTCTGGCCAAGTGCATTTTTATTTCTTGTCCAAATCGTAGAACCCTGTATGTATAACGTGCCTGGTCTGCATTGTCTCGGAACAATCAATACTCCATGGCAAGAATTCACTGAAGTCTGTATCATTTTCTATCAACTCATAGCAATTCATCTTTCTTTCGACAGGTTCGCACCGGAAAAATCTACAAAAATAAACATCACCGTTGCAGCTTTCCCGTCCCTTCCATGCCTTATCACAAGCCGTCAATGCTGTCCCCCGGCAGACAACATGCAGGGCGTAGTAGGCAAAACCACAGACGAATGATAGGCGGCCACACGTGATATGTGGGGCTCAACAAGCAACGGATTGGTGATACATCACACAGCCTCCATGTTGGCTCAAACGGCTGGCAGCATGGCGCGGAGGAGGGGTCGGGCAGACACGGCAAATCGGGAAAGAGCCAACAGCAGACAGCAATAGCAAAAATACAACCCAGGAAGGCACCTTCCGCGGCTCACTGCTTTTGGTAGTCCGCGTCACTGACTCATCCTTCTGCCGTCACTGGTGCCAACGCATTCCGCTTTCCTCTCACAACCGCCCACGCCATGCATCCTTGTTTCTCGTGGCCGAACCATGGGCCGTGAACGCGACCAGGGTGCGGCCCAGGAGGGCCGGAAATACAGACCGGCACAGGTATTTCCCCAAGGCTTGCAACCGCAAGCGCCAGGCGGTTCTGCGCAGTCGTTTGCCCGGCGACTGACTCTGCGCAATCGTTTGCCAGACGCTCAATCGGCCCGGCACAGACTCACTCTTTTCGATGACTACACCCGTATATATTTTTTCATTCCCTCTGTTTCTAAGAATTCCCTCTACTTTCCCCCTTCTCTCTTCACTGCGCCTCTTTTTTGTCGCGGTACTCCCACTCCTCGTTCTGCAACCTCTCTTCTGATATCTTTCTGCCCTCTTTTTGTCACCTTTACCTGTTGTATCTTTTTAGGACTTCTTTCTGATTACTCTTCTGCACCTTTTGCCATTTCTTGTTCTCTTAGTCTATTTGCACCTATACTGTCATGGACGACCTCGAGAGAATCTTCAACCATGTTGTCTTGCCTCCCAAGCTCCCCGACGGGCAGGATCCCGACATCAACATCTTGGGACGCGCTGTGCTGCAGCGGCTGGTGGATGCCACCGAAACACTCCGTGAGACGACGGCATCCACCTTCCACAACAGCTGGACTGTTCTCCGAAGCTCTCTCCAAGTCTGTCGCGTCATCAGCAATGACACCCTTGACCGACTGGAGCTCAAAGCCGCACTCCAGACGCTGCTCGATGGACAGAATCGTGTTCTGGTCTGTCATGTCGTCGAGCAGAACGCAGCCCTTCTCGTTCACCGCAAGATAGAGTGTGCATTTCCCCCTTTCGCGCCCTACACAGCAGCCGCTGACAAGACAGTGCCAACAAAAATGACGTCGTTGTGTTCGAAGCCTTTGAGGCATCGCCACAATCACAGGACGTCCTGGCAGCTCCCAACGCCCTCCGCTGGGACTTCCCTTCTCGGGCAGCCCAGATTCCGATTGCCAACTTTGCCGACGAAGACTTCCAGTCTGCACTGGCCTCCTTCCTCGACAAGGCCAGCTCCGAACAACTCTCTCATCTCGCCGCCAAGGCCAAGAAAGCCGGAAATTTCTTGAGCGAGGTTCGCAACCCCGGAAGCCCGGCGCTGATTACACACATGCTCCTCACTCTACTCGAAGCCATGGGCAGCACTGCCAACGTCGAGCCGCTGAAGAAACGGGTCCGTGACGACGTCCAATTCAAGAAGGGAAACATTCCCTGGCGTCGCCTCCCGTTCTGGCTTGTCCTTCGCGTTGCTGCACAACGCCAGCTTCAGCTTGTTCTTGGATCCATTACTGGCAATGCGGCATACAAGATCCTTGTCGGCGTACTTTTGGCACAGCTGCTGGACGACTGTGTTCACACGCACATGGATCCTGCCCTGGTGGTCATGCTCAAGAAAAAGCTCTGTCGGAGACTGGCTAAGCTTCAGCGTCCGGCGACCCAGGACTTCGAACGTGTCCGCCAGCTTCTCGGTGACACGGAAACAATTTTTCAAGTCTCCATCAACAACGCGGATGTATACATCCAAGCAGCGTTCAATTCTTTCAAGGCGTCCGTCGTTCGAAAAATCCCTTCCTTGCCCAGACGCCTCCCCGATGAAGCCGACGAGTTTCAGCTATCTTTGCCGAACAGCCAAGCGTACCTACGAAAGCTGACGGCATCAAATCGAGCGGCAACCTGGAGTGCATCCCAGCCCATTGCCAGAAACGAAATCCATCGCTCGCTCATGGATCAGAGCAACGACAGCGGTATACGCAAAATGAAACTCTTTGGCCAGCAGTTCCTGTCCGTTGAGAGGAATATGGAGCTTGCCAAGCAAAAGACTGCTTCCTTCTGGCGAAAACAGACTTATGGGTACAGCCATCACACTGCCGACGAAGTATGCCTTGAGATGTCTGCGATCCTTGAAACTCTGATGAGCGACACTTCTACTTTGAATGAGGCCAATCCAGAACACTGCAGCGCCTTCCTGTTGGGCATCTTTGAAACATGGGCGGCCATGGATGCAGCTGCCGTTCGCGCATGCCCGTTGCTAGGTCACTACTCGCCAACATTTCCTGCTGAGCTTCTTGACGTTCTTCATCTGCCCAGCCTCGAAGACATGCAACGCCTCCGTCACATCCAGAAGCACCTGCGCAAACGAAAGGAACTGAGCAACTATCAAAGTAGGACCATATTTGGGCCCCTTGATGAACGCTGCTTCGGGGCATCCATTACCTCGTCGTCTCCAAAACTGTCTTGTTTACTGGACACTATCCACGAGCTTGAGGAAAGCAATCGCAAATCCAAGACAAGGGAATGGGAAAGGGACTGCCGAGAGTATGATAACCTGTCGGCAAAAATCTTGTCGAACACATGCCGTTGCACTATGCTTCCAAATGGGAGCCGTGATGTACATGGCTGTGCAAGCTGCTACTTCAAGAGGGTACGGAAGCGGATGCAAATATCTGTTTGTGAGGACCTTCTTCCGAGAAACTCCTTCCATGCTGCTTCTGTCGTTTCTGAACTCGCCATGCCGAAATTTATTGCCACGTATCGAAACACAACCTGGAAAATCTTGACCAAGTTCGCCTATCCGGTCAAACCAGAAGCCACAGAAAAAGTCTGGAAGCTATCGGACCACACAGAGCTTACTCAATTTTCGCATTCGCACACCTCTGAAACAGCCGTCACGCTCGCTTCCGCAGTCAAATCCATCGGCCAGACGCACTACAAGAATCAGCGGATGAAAGCGGATCTGCACAGGCTGCTTCTTCCTTTGGCGTCCAGATTCGAGCTCTATGACTGCCAGTCCAGGACATGGATCGCCGAATATGACAAACCGCTGACTTTGGCCCATTGGTGTGGAATCCATATCCCTGAACCGCTTGCAACTGTGCTTCCAAAACTGTTGCACCCACCAACTCAGCCAGATGGCCCATCGTCGTATACCGTTGTCTCGAACCGCCCCAAATGCCCCCCTAGAATGTCTGCCCACGAGTTTGAGGCCTACCAACGCCTTCTTTCTGGAAAAGAGCGCCGGTGGCTGACCATGCTGGTCGAACTGGGATCTTCCAACTTGAACTTCAGCAAAGAAGACACGATGCTGATGGTTTCCCATCTAGCCAATCAAGCCGGGCCTATGAGCGGAATCTCCGACATGGATGACAGAAGCTATGACAGCACATTGGGCGTATGCCATGCAATGTTTGCTGACATGAGCTTTGTGGAAAGACTCACCGAAGAAATCAGCAAGCGGCTCAACACGATCCAACGGAACTGGCATGAGATTAACGTGATGGAACTGGTCATAACGTTGGCTTCACGCACATATGTTCTGGTAAACGACACCGCAAAGCGGCAGAAAGCCCTCGATCTCCTTCAGTTGGCCAGAGAAACTACACTTGATTGGATCGACGCGTTGCAGAATGAAATTGCAAAGGCTCAAGAGGGCAGCGTTGCGGAGCAAGCTTCCATGTATGCTTTCAAGTCTGCGCTACTCTGCCGCCGCACGATGGCTGTTTTCGGAGAAGACACAGAAAAGCCTTTTGGACCATCAGACATCTCCAGCTACATCCGGGCTTCCGTGGCTCTGCAGAAGAACCTTGTCGTGGACCTTGAGAAGCTCAGTGGAGTCGAAAAGGCCATGTTACAGCGTGACATTTCCATGGCTGTCCGCCTGCAGGATAAAATCTGCGCTGCGATTTCATCTTATTCGAGCATAGTGAGCAAGTCTGTTGCTTACAGCATTGGGCTTTGTGACAAGTCAACCCTCACAGACGGTGGGGGAACTCCAGCTAATCTGAGGTACACGTCCTGGGAATTTCTCCATGGTTCGAACAAGGGGTGGATATCGTCGGCCATAGCCAAAGGCCCGAACAGCGCATCTCAACGAATCGACTTGCATTACACCGAAGGACACATTCTGTTGGATGGAAAAACCTTTGGGAAGTTGCCACAAGACATTCGGGATTCGGAAGACGTCAAGGAGCTGTTTGAAAACCAATATCTCCTTACATATCCATCCTGGGTAGCAGGCATGACGCATCGACTGGCAAGACTGCACGAGGACCACTACGTTCACTTTGGCATGCGAAACAATAAGGTAGCCATTGTGACGACAAAAGATGACGGACAGGTGTTTGAGTTTGTGCCCCGACGCATCTTCATCGACGCAGGGAACAACTATGACTTGCCTCGCAGTCTTGTGGAGGACTACGTCCATTGGTACAATAAAAGCGACAGTTCGATCGAGTTTCGTCGCAAAACAGACATCTGGTTCACCAGGAAACATTATTGGAGACTAGACCTCAAGAAACAACAATTGCGGAAAACCAATCAGTGGAAACCCGATCAGTTTCTTCTTGATCCCTACTCGCAGATTTGCAGAAAGATCTCCAACATCTTCCGACACTTTGAGGACCCCCAGCGTCTCACTGTCTTCCAGCAAATAGGAGGGCTCAGCTCTCTCACGGTGGAGTTGCGTCATCTTGACCTCTTATTTTATGTCAACGCTCGCGGCTTGCTGCACTGCCGAGAGCTAGATTCCGAGATCGACCCCAACCAAGATGCGGGCACGCTGTATGGCTATTTGAGCATGATTGTATTGCGAGACGCCAGTGACCATGCTCGAAGAAGTATCATTGCACCTCTGGGGGGGTCGCTGCGCTGGAACCGCACTGGGCCTCACATCTCTGTTTTCACCGACATTGGTGAGCTACCACGAGGCAGAGGCCATGGAGCGAGAAGCGCGTACTCTGTGGAAAAGGCTTACGCCCGCTTTGGCATCGATACTATCCTGGGCCGCTTGACATGCCCTCCCGAGCTTCGGCTGCTGTATACCAAAGCGCAGCTCCATGCATTCACCTCGTGCCCATTGGTCGATCCGCTCACAGGCAGAACGGGCGACGAGGAGGCCGTGCAGACCCTCATCTCGGGTCGCTGCCAACCTTGGGAGCCGCTGAACCCGAACATCTCGAAAATGCTGCAACTGATTGGGTGTCTTTCTCCGGAACGCCAGTACTACCCCAAAGACATGCGCATAGTACAGCAGGTGACGTGGGACACAAACATGCCCACAGGCTTGCAGCACGATCATTATGGACGGCTCACGCGGGAACTTCTTTCAAAGTCGGAGAACCTCCGTCATTTCAGCGAGACGCCCGCTTCTGGAAATGCAGATGGAGCGCCCAACGAGTCCTCAGGCGAGAGGGAAGCCGGGGTCGATGTCTCGTATACGCTTGAGACGAGAGGTGAAATTCAACGGCTGCGCTATGAGAGCAGGCAGACAGATGCCGTTGCTTCCTTGAGCAAGGAAAACAACGACATGCAGTACAACTCCCTTGGCCGCATGCCGGGCCCGTTTGCAAACGCAGAACGGGAAGATGAATTCGACACGTCTTCGGTATTCCAAATAACTCGGATGCTGCGGCAGGAGGCACGAGAAATCCCCATGGCACGTCCTATTTCCAAGATTCTTGACGGCTGGGATCTCATTGGCGGACATGCAACCGCTTTAGAGACAGATTTTGTGGCTCTCAGCACTCTTATGAGCATCCAGACAATGGGTGAGCGGTGGGGTCCGCTTGTCGAGCTCTGCCGTGGCGCACCTGCAAGCAAGAGGGCGGAGATCATATTTACCCTGGCAGTAATCGCATTCTCGCCAGGGGTAGACATGGATTGCGTGCGTCTTCTAGCAGCATACTGCTATCTGCCCAGACTCAAAGCCCCGGCACCACCCCTGCATGCATCGTATGAAAAATTCCGCTTTGAGGAGAAGCCGACGATGAAGGTTCTGGAGGACATCATTTCCACGGCATATGTTGCGTATCAGAGTGAGAGACCGGTATCCACGGGATGGAAGTCGGTCGTCAGCGAATACACAAAGAACTCCGAAAAGCACAAGTCGGAATGCCAGAGAGAAGGAAGAGAACTTGCCCAGAGGGTCTTGCATCAGTGGCCGAGGTACAGCGAGCCATCCGCCATGGGATTCGAGTCTCAGAAGATCGACGTGGCCCTAGCCCTGCGCAAAATCACTCCGGAATGGAAGCGGCTCTTCCAAAACATGGAACTGACGGACTACGTGAAACTAGTCCAGAAAGCCGTGCAGCCGTACAGCAAAAGCCGGAAAGAGGGACTGCGGCCGGGAGAGCACACAGAACAACCGAGGGTCACCTGTGGAGGTCTTGTCGCTGCTCGCCCGACGGTGGTGCCGTCTCTCTCGGAGGATCTTCTGCGCCGAAATATGCCAGCAATGCAAGAACAATATCTGGAAGAGGACGCAGGCCTTGGTGCAGGTCGGGCCTCGAACAAGCGCGGGTTTTCTGCCAATTCAGCCGCCACGGTCCAATACTCAGAAATGGCAGAATTGCGGCAGATCGTGTCTTCCTTTTCAAGATCCTCGACTCCGTTGCGGCAAGACTATGCCCGGGATCTGAATGAGAGCATGGGAGCCTTGATTGGTGTCGCGATGAAAAAACGTGACGGGAACGCATACTTGGACGAAAGACTTCCCGAGCAGCACGAAATGGGCAGGTTCATTCGATATTCTACTTCTTGGTGCAATGCGGTTCGGAATCACATCCACAGGCACTTTTCCAGGGGAAGCAAAGCATCCAACTTGCTACAACAGGCGGGGTTGTGGCCACGGCTGACACCGGTGTCCATCCTCGAGATGCTCCGGTCGACGATGGACTACCGGTACGGAGACAATGTCCGCGAGACACTGACTGCGTACGGATGCGCAGTGGCAGCGTTGCAGCGGCTTCACCGCGTCCGGCGGATTCTCGGAAAGAGAGATCTGCATAGAGCGTCTCAGGAGTGGCAAAACCGAGGCCACGAGAACTGGAGCCCGGCTGAGCAGACAGACTGGCTGCTTTTTGAGATTGACAGCGACCTGCTCATCCGCGCAGAACAGGTGGAGGTGGCGCGAGCCATCATCGCGCCGGCATCGGGGACAAACTCGGTGCTGCAGCTGAACATGGGCAAGGGAAAGACGTCGTGCATTGTTCCGATGGCCATTGCGTCTCTGGCCAACGGGAAGCAGCTGGCCCGTCTGGTGGTGCCCAAAGCGCTGCTGCTGCCCACAGCACAGCTGCTGCAGTCGCGGCTGGGCGGCCTTGTTGGACGCGAGCTTCGCCACGTTCCGTTTTCGCGGCGCATCGCCACAGGAAGCAATGCGAGCACGGTGCTCCAGGCCTTCAAGGAGCACCACAGCGACCTGATGCAACGGCGGGGTGTCCTCCTGGCAGCACCAGAGCATATCCTGGCCTTTAAGCTGAGCGGCCTCCAGTGTCTGGCAGACGGGAAGGGCAAGGTCGCCCGCGACATGATTGCATTCCAGCAGAAACTGGCGGATGAGATGTGCCGTGACATCCTGGACGAGTCGGACTTCACGCTGGCTGTGCGCACACAGCTCGTGTACCCTAGCGGATCCCTATCAGCAGTCGACGCTGCACCGCACCGCTGGAAGCTGGCACAGACGCTGCTGGCCCTCGTGGAGGACAATCTGCCGCGGCTGTGCCGGGAGTTTCGAAACAGCATCAGGTGCCTGGAGCGGCCAGGCGGCGGATTCCCGATGATCTACATTCTGCGGATGGATATCGAGGATGAGCTGCACCGATGCATTGTGCATGACATAAGCAGCGGTCGCGTGCCGTTCTTCCGTCCAACGCCCAGCAGCGGAGGCACAAAGAAGAAGGGATGGCAGCAAACTTTGGTGGCTCCAGACGAAGCCGCACGCCTTATCCGGAAGGCTCTCAGCCGCGACGCGGACGACGCCGATGTCGACAGGGCCGCATCGATGTTTGTGGACACACGTGCAGCAGCCGACGGCCTCACTCTGGTGCGGGGGCTTCTGGCCAACAACATTCTTCTGGTCTGCCTCCGGAAGCGGTGGAACGTGCAGTACGGACTCAACCCGCGGCGGTGGCCCATCGCCGTCCCGTTCGAGGCCAAGGGGGTGCCCTCGGAGCGGTCGGAGTTTGGACATCCCGACGTGGCCATCATCTTCACCTGTCTGGCCTTTTACTACGCCGGACTCAGCCGGAGCCAGTTTTGCGAAGGACTGAAGCACGTGCTACAGCACACAGACGACCCGGCAGCGGAGTACGAGCGCTGGACTGCCGGAGCAGCGAGTCTGCCGGAGGAGCTGCAGCACTGGAACATGATCAACATTGACAACGTGGCGCAGGTGGAGAGGCTGGGGTACCACCTGCGGCTGACGCGTCCGGTCATCGACCACTATCTCAACACGTTTGTGTTTCCGGTGCACTCGCGGCAGTTCTCGGTGAAGCTGCAGGCATCTGCCTGGGACCTTCCGCTCTTCCGGGCCGGAACGGCAACGACAGGCTTTAGCGGCACCAACGACAACAAGATGATGCTGCCGCTGACTGTCAGGCAGGAAGATCTTCCCAGCCTGCGCCAGACCAACGCGGAGGTGCTCACATACCTCCTCCAGGCGCGTAACCGACAGTACCAGTGCACGGCCAGGGAAGGCCAGCGCTGGTCGGAAGAGAGTCTCCTGAAGAGTCTGAAGAAGAACGACATCAGCGTGCTCATCGACGCGGGGGCATACATCTTGGAAAAGGACAACGAATCTCTGGCCCGGGCCTGGCTCGACATAGACAAGAAGTTTCCAGCTGCAGTGTTCTTCAAGACGGACAACCGTGCGTGGGTTCTGTTCCAGGACCCGACGGCCAACATGATGCCGCTGGTGGCGACGCCGTTTGTGGACAAGCTGGAAAAGTGCCTGGTGTACTTTGACGAGGCGCACACGCGCGGAGTCGACCTGTTGCTGCCGCCGACGAGCCAAGGCGCCCTGACGCTGGCTCTGGGACAGACAAAGGACCACACGGTGCAGGCGGCGATGCGGCTGCGGCAGCTGGGGACGACGCAGTCGGTGGTGTTCTACGCGCCGCCAGAGGTGGACGAGAGCATCCGCGAGGTGTGCCGGCGGCGACTGGAGGGACCGCTGCGGACGGCGGGCGACGTGGGCCGGATCCAGTCTCCGCACGTGATCTGCTGGCTGCTGGAACAGACGTGTCTGGCCAACGAGCAGCTGCACCCACTGTACCTGTCGCACGGCTACGACTTCTGCCGGCGGGCCAGCGCGCAGTGGAAGCACGGCTCGAGGCTGGAAGAGGGCAAGTCGCGGGCGGCGCTGCTCGACGTGCTGCAGCAGCCAGAGCGACAGACGGTGGCGCAGCTGTACGGAAACAGCAAGGTGGCAACGACGACGGCGACGAAGGCGACGACGACGCAGAAGCTGGCGCTTCCGCAGCTGGAGGCGTTTGCAGTGCAGCTGCGATCGCAGCGCCGACAGGGAAGCGTGCTGGGAGGCGGCGCGTGGCAGCGGCAGACGACGGGAGCCTTTGAGGAGGTGGAGCAGGAACGCGAGGTGGAGGTGCAGGTGGAACAGGTGCGGGCGCAGCAGCGACGCGTGGAGTTCCAGGCGCTGACGTTCCCGGGCGAAGTGCACCGCAACATTCGCGTGTTTGTGGCGACGGGCGTTCTGGGCGGCGACCGGGGCTACAAGCCGGCGTTTGCCAGCATGGCGCAGACGGACGTGGGCCGCCGATACGGCGTGCAGGCGCAGTGGCCGACGCGGCTGTTTGTGTCGGACGAGTTTGAGCGGACGATTGTGGCCTCGGGCGGCCGAGGCGGCGACGACTTTCTGCGGCCGGTGGAGTGGGCGCTGTGGAGCCGGACGACGGAGACGGCGCTGGTGGTGGTGTCGGAGGAGCTGGAGCTGCTGCTGCCGATGATGCGGAGCCAGCAGACGGAAGTGCATCT
The DNA here is from genome assembly GCA_029299595.1 of Grosmannia serpens. Lineage (NCBI taxonomy): Eukaryota > Fungi > Ascomycota > Sordariomycetes > Ophiostomatales > Ophiostomataceae > Grosmannia > Grosmannia serpens. Next base: position 130,482 of record JANSMH010000034.1, read on the forward strand.
GCTGGCATATGCGGCCCCGGTGACGCGGGCGATGGCATCGACGTTCAGCGGCCTGCGATACTTTGCGATGCCGGCGCTGCCTGCGGGATACCGCCTGCCGGGCTGGCTGCCGGTCGAGCTGGGCATCCTGGCCGGCCGGCTCTACATGACGTACGACGAGGCCGTGGCCATGGGCGAGTATCTGGCAAAGGACGAGGGGCAGACGGGCAGTGCCTCGCTCTTTTGCGCAGACCCGGGCAGCTTCCTGCTCGAGTGGCTGTCGCTGCGGCGCGTCGGTCAGGACATTATGCACACGCCGGCGGCCTACATCTGCCAGGGGCGGCCGCTTCGACAGGAGCACGCCTTTTTTGGCGGTGCTGGTGGCGGGGGCGGACGGGGCAGCCGGCTGTCAACGTCGTCGACGGAGTCAGGACGGGCCAGCAGAGCAGATGCGGTGTTTAGCGACAGCGGGGAGGCAGAGAGTGCCAGCAGCGACAGCGGCGAGGGGAAGGAGAATTACGAGAAGAAAGCGGGAGAGGACATGTATTACGGGGACGACCAAGACGAGTATGTGATTGACGATGTGGATGAAGCTTAGGGGGGGGGGGAAGGCGGGAATTGGGATGATTAGTGGGAGAAGACAGTGGGAGGAGACAGTGGGAGGAGACAGTGGGAGGAGATATGAGAGACAGTGTGGGGAGGAGGTATGAATAGAGACAATGGGAATTGATATAAGAGTAGACAAACATCAGACAATACAAGAATTGGTAAAGACAGGATGTACTCTGATCATTCTGGAGCTGTTATCCTTTGTACGACTTAGTCGAACTATTCTGCTAGGCAAAAGGATAAGGCGGTGAGGTGGTCTTATCTGCAAGCACGTGCACTTACAAAATGGCCCGCGCACACTAACCCACACTAACCCACACTAACCCACACTAACTCACATTTCACATCCGCTATCTCAACATCTCTCTTCAGCACCGGCGCATACAGTTACCGAATGCGTCTGGCGTGCATGCTTATCACGGAAATGGCCGACCAGCAGCGTACTCCCAAGATAAGAAGGGTCTTGGACTCGACACAGGGCGGCAACCTGCCTCCACGGCCGACAAGCACTCGCGGCCATGGCTCCGTATCTCGCAGTTTCGACGTCTGAGGACGCAGAGCCCAAGACGAGGCCGGACTATGAAGAAGACGTGGAGGCCCGGCCGGCGGTGCGGAGGGCCGGATTCGGGCAGCGGCTGCGCACGACGTTCCGGGGCATTGGCGGGCTGGTGATGGCGGTGATCCTGGTCAAGATCGGGACGTCGCTGTGCGGATTGGACGTGTCGATCTCGGTGCATCGAGCGGGACAACAGCAGCAGCAGCAGCAGGAGCAGCAAGCATGGCTGTCCAAGGCAGTGACGACCAAGGCGCCGAAGCCCAACGTGTGGGCGGCGATCTCGGCGGAGGACAACACGGCGGTGTGGAACTGGCTGCACGAAGCGGCACAGGGGCTGAACCTGACGGATCCGTCCGTGGCGGGCATCAACGACAACCAGGTGTACTGGATCGACACGGTGCCGGTGAACAAGACGGACGCGCTGGCGTTTGTGGACGGCAACGGGACGCAGCCGGCACAGCACGCGCGGGTGATCCTGTACGAAGGAGGACGAGCGGAGCCGGTGGTGCAGGAATACATGGTGGGACCGCTGCCGGTGGGACGGGCGACGCGGATGGAGAAGCTGGACTACATCTACAACGGCGGCATGGGCGGGTCGGTGCCGTACAACGCGCGGGGGATGGACGGGGCGCGGCGGCGGGCGCTGGACACGGTGCTGGGGCCGGCGATGGGGGCGATCGCCGACATCACGGGCTCGCTCTTCTCGGGGGCGGCGTACTTTGGGCAGGACGACGAGCGGACGACGGTGCGGATCACGTCGGGCACGCCGCTGTCGATGGACGGCAGCCAGGCGCACATGCACGTGGTGTTCCACTTCCCGGGCCCGGCGATGTATCTGCTGCCGCTGGACTTTTACGCGCTGGTGGACTGGAGCGGCACGGACACGCGGCACTGGCGGGTGCGCGGGTTCGTGACCAAGGGCCGGCTCTTTGGCGACGCGGCGGCGCTGCGGACGGCGTACGAGGCGGGCGAGCTGGCGCCCGAGTTTGCGCAGCGCCGGGACTACGACTGGGCGCTGGTGAAGCAGCAGCCGGGGCTGGGCCGACGGCCGCTGGAGGAGCGGGCGGCGCCGGAGAGCCGCGAGGTGGGCGGCAAGCGCTACAAGGTGGACGAGGCGGCGCGGTACGTCGAGTACATGGGCTGGTCGTTTTACGTGGCGCACACGCGGACGCTGGGCGTGCTGTTCCACGACGTGCGGTTCCGCGGCGAGCGCATCCTGTACGAGCTGTCGATGCAGGAGGCGGCGTCGCAGTACGGCGGCTTCCAGCCCAAGGCGGCGTCGACGGTGTACCACGACACGTCCTACAGCCTGGGGGCCGACGTGTTCCCGCTGGTGGCCGGCTACGACTGTCCGCGCGGCAGCACGTTCTGGGACCTGCCGGCGCACGAGGGCAACGGCACGCAGACGCGGCGCAACGCCGTGTGTCTGTTCGAGGCCGACCCGGGCCATCCGCTGTCGCGGCACCGCGCGGCCGACGGCGACGAGACGGGCGCGTCGGGCCTGGGCAGCGTGGGCGTCGTGCGCCACGCCGCGCTGACGGTGCGCTTCGTGGCCACGGTCGGCAACTACGACTACATGTTCAGCTACGCCTTTGGGCTGGACGGCGCGCTGGACGTCAGCGTGCGCGCGTCCGGCTACCTCATGTCGTCGCCGCTGTACAGCGACGCGGCCGGCGGCCGGCGCTTCGGGCCGCGCATCCAGCAGGCCACGCAGGGCTCGATCCACGACCACGTGATCACGCTCAAGGCCGACCTCGACGTGCTGGGCACGGCCAACCGGCTGGAGCGCACGACGCTGCGCGCGGTCCCGCAGACGCAGCCGTGGTTCCCGGACCTGGGCACCTTTGAGCAGCTGCAGCTCGACGTCGACACCGTCGCCACCGAGCAGCCGCTGGCCTGGGCGGCCAACCACGAGACCATGTACGCCGTGGTGTCGTCCGAGCACCGGAACGCCTGGGGCGAGCGCCGCGGCTACCGCGTCGTGCCCGGCCGCTCCAACGTGCACCTCACCACGGCGCGCTCGCCCTGGTCGCGCGACAACATGGCGTTTGCCAAGGCGCACCTGGCCGTCACGCGGCAGCACGACGCGGAGCCGTTTGCCAACAGCGTGCACAACGCCAACCTGCCGTGGCGGCCGCAGCAGGACTTTGCGCGCTTCTTCGACGGCGAGTCGGTCGCGGACGAGGACCTGGTGCTGTGGGTCAACCTGGGGATGCACCACTTTACGCGGGCCGAGGACGTGCCGGTCACGCTGTTCTCGCAGGCCGTCAGCAGCGTGAGTTTTGCGCCGCAGAATTTTTTCGACCGGGCGCAGGACGGGGATTTGGGGAATAGTGTGTGGGGGGAGGGGGAGGGGGAGGGGGGTGAGGGGGGGTTGTAGGGGGGTTGATGGGGGGAGTTGATGGAGGAGTTGATGGAGAGAGGGAGAGAGGAGTTGGAGGAGTTGATGGAGGGAGGGGGAGAGGAGGTGGAGGAGTCGATGGAGGGAGGGAGAGAGGACAGAGGGGATTGATGGAGGGAGAGAAAGAGAGAGAGAGTTGATAGAGACACAGGAAGAGAGTGACATGGGACAGTGAAGACAGAGGCAAAGATATGAGTAACAGAGAGAAGAGAGATCAAAGTGAGAAAAGCGTGAAGAGTTGAGAATGTGGAAGAGAAGAGGAGACAGGGAAGGGGACAGGGAAGAGAGGAGACATACACAAGACAAACACACAGATAGCAAGAAAGAGAGGAGACACCTACACAGAGGAGTGAGAAACAGAGACAGTAACTTGGACAACACTTGGAGAAATAGTAGACACTTACAGAACACACCTTACAGATGACATAATACAGACACTTAGAACAGACACTTGCAGAACAGACACTCACAAAAGACACGACACTCACAGATGACATAATACGGAGACTTACGGGACAAACACCTACAGAAGACAATGCAGACACTCAAAGACATAATACAGACACTTGCAGAACAGACACAACAGAAACAGACACTTGTAGAAGAAAGACACAACACTTACAGAACAGACACTTACAAAAGACACAATACAAACACTTAAAAGACACAGACACAACACACACACAACACACACACACAAAAGATATCATCAACACCCTTCCATAAAACAAACACATCATACACCCACACACACACACCCACACCCACACCTACACCCACCATCCAATCAAATACCTCTAAATACAACACTCGCTTACAAAGCTAAACATCCCAATGTACATCCCACATCCACCACCTCACATCCACCTCACTCCCACCTCACTCCCACTCCCACCTCACTCCCACCTCACTCCCCCTCACACCACCCCCCCCCCCCCCCCCCCCCCCCCCCCCCCCCCCCCCCCCCCCCCCCCCCCCCCCCCCCCCCCCCCCCCCCCCCCCCCCCCCCCCCCCC